>JANHFL010005049.1:49871-68931 GCA_032468155.1 Oxyrhabdium leporinum
TTCTTTAAAAATCAACTGTGTTTTATATCATAACATATCGGAGATTTTCTGTCATTCTTCTCTAACTCTTGGCAATTCTAGCCAATACATCTAAGAACACAATGCTGGAGAAAGATGCTTTTGGAAATTTCTCTCTTAAAGATAAAAAAAAGTAATTGATCGTGAATCTATTCCCAGGAGGAAATCTCTAGAATGATGAATTGTGCTACAAATGATTCATTCTTTTTGTTCCCTGATGAGTTATGTAATGGATGCTCATAGAAGTGGTGACTCCCCAAAATGTACATAAATAGCTTGTGGTGCTGACTAAAATGAGAAACAGGATGGGGGTGGGTGGAAAGCAATCCAAAGTGTGAGATAGCATCTCACATAGGGTGTATTTCAAATAGACTAGCTGAAGTTCAGGGATCACCATATGGAATAGGAGTTGCTCAGTTATAAATAATATATTCAACCATAAACAGAGAGAATTGTGATTAAGTACCGATAGGTAAGGCAATGTAAGAAAAAGAGCAAGGCCGAATAGTGTCCTCCTTTTCAAAAAACTTGCTATGCTGTTTTCATGGTGTCAGTTAAGAAACAGAAAAATAATTTCCCAGGAGCATTAATGGAGATGTCAGAATCAGAATAGAGCTGGAAGGGACCTTGGAGGTCTTCTAGTCCAATGCCCTGCTCAAGCAGGAAACACTATACCATTTCAGACAAATGACTGTCTAGTCTCTTCTTAACAACCTCCAGGGATGAAGCACCCATAACTTCTGAAGGAAAGCTGTTCCTCTGGTTAATTGTCCTCACTGTTAGGAAATTTCTCCTTAATTCCAGGTTGCTTCTCTCATTGATTAGTTTCCATCCCTTGTTTCTTGTCCTGTCCTCTGGTGCTTTGGAAAATAAATTGACCTCCTCTTTGTAGCAGCCTCTCAAATACTGGAATACTGCTATCATGTCCCCCCTGAGCCCTTCTTTTCTTTAGACTAGCCAAATCCAAGTCCCACAATGTGTTTTTCAAAGTCTCAACATCTTTTTTGTAATGTGGTGACCAAAACTAGATACAAAACAGATGTGGTCTTATTAAGGCTTTATAAAACAGTACTAATATTTCCTGTGATTTTTATTCTATTCGTCTGTCAATGTCAAGAACAGCACAAAACAGCTGCAGACTGATACTCTACAGAATAGCTGTCAAACTCGCAGTCCGCGGGCCGGATGAGTCACGTGCTGGCCACACCCATGCCCAGTTTAGCAAAGGGGGGGGGAAGTCCCAATGTGTCATGTGACACTGTGAGTTTGACACCCTTGCTCTACAGCAAAGAATAGCTCTAGATGTAATTCTGTCACCTAATTAGTTAATTGTAATAGCAAGTACCTCTCTGACTTCTGAATATCAGCCAAGACATGAAGTCGCTTAATTGAAGGGTTTGATGAGTGGGGAGGAGAAGAATTTTTGATTAACAACCTGAGACTGAAAAGGAACATCTTAAAAGGATTAAAAAAAAACCAAGGGTGGCAAGGTCTCCAAGGTCACTTGAAATAGAGAGAAATGATTAAAAATTGCTTCAGTAACAAGACATCAAGACCAAAATACTTGACAGGATGAGGAGCAGTTTTGTGAAAGAAAATGACCGAACTTTTGAAAGGTAACGAAATAGCCCTACAGAGTACAGACCAGAGCTGCAGATTTGTGCCAATGAAGCAAAAGTAGTGTTTCATTCAAATTGTATTTTCCACCTACGGGAAGCAACAGAAGCAAAAAGGTTTCATTTCCTAATTATAAAAATGCTATGCTGGTGGTAATTTTGAGCAGGTGGTACCCAATAAAATTGGCGCGCTAATTACAGAAATTGAGCCACTGCATTTCATGCACTTGAAGTGGAGAAGTAATTTCATTACTGCCCTCCAGAAGCTAAAAAAAAACCCTAGTGCCTTTTCGATCCTCATCTTCTCTTTGAAATGTCACATTTCATGGTACTTTTAGCAGATGAGAATCAAACAGCTGTGGAAGCTTAATAGAAATTTATGAGATGGCTGCTTGATCAACCATTCCTAAAAAAGACAATACTGAAAAAGCCTACAAAGTTGAGGTTGGCCTCTGCAATAAAGGATGTTTTAATGTACATTGATGGGACTGTATTCTTATATTGATGGGACTGTATTCTGCATTCTAGACTGTATTGTTGCCTTTCCCAACCTGGTGCTTTCCACAGAATAATACAAGGTAGTGTTTGCCGTGATCTTAAAGAACCATATAAGCTGGACTACAGTTCCCATCCTATTACTGCCAACATAGCCTCTGAAGCTGTATGTAACTGGGGACTGAGGAAACTGTGTTAAAAATATGGAATAAATACCAAGTTTACATAGTTTAGTCACATTTGAGACCATATAAATTGTAAATATTCAGCAGAAATACAAGTGGTTCTTGAATTACAATCATTTGTGTAGTGACCGAAGTAACAACCGCACTGAAAAAACACAAAGAAGAAAAACCTATGACCATTTTTCACACTTACGACCATTGCAGCATTCCCATAGTCACGTGATCAAAATTCAGCTGTTTGGCAAGTGGCTCATATTTACGACAGTTGCAGTGTCCCCATCATAAATATGAGCCCCATGTTCACTTTTTGCAACCTTCTGACAAGCAAAGTCAATGGGGGGAAGCCATATTCACTTTACATCTGTATTACTAATTTAACAACTGCAGTGATTCACTTAACAACTATGGCAAGAAAGGTCATTAAACCTTTCTTGAGGTTGACAAAACTCAAACTTTCTTGCTTAGCAACAGAATCTTTGGGTCTTAACTTTGGGTCTTAAGCCTGTGTTTTTTTCATTCCTTAAGTGAGTATAGTATAGAATATAGATGAAGATAATCTTGCTCACAGCCAGGATTCCCTATTCAATGAAGAACTGAGACTGCTTATGTAGAAAATAAAAGAATGGAATTTATTAAAAACAAAATGCTTATTTTTAAATAAATCAAGTGCAAAAGTGAATGATGAGGATACCTGGCTTTTATAGATTAAAAACATCTTGTAATTATGGCTGCTCAGAAGCTGCATGTGGCTCAACAATGTGACATGACAATAAGGCAAATGAAATTTTAAGCTATAACAATATATAGTTGTAATAGCTCCACTTTATTTTTCACTCTTCAGATTCTATCTCAAAAACTATGCTTGGTTCTATTCCAATCATAAAATTTATAGATTCAAAAAATTAGAACAAATTCAGAAAAGAGGCAATAAAAATATTCAGGGAACTCAAAACTAACTTCTGTGCAATTTTTTTTCAATCTTCCTTTATGTTTTGCTGATTAGTTCAATGCACTTTAGCTGAGTATAGGAATCCTTAGATGAATTACCATGGGGTCCAAATGAGTGCCTGAAGCAGCCTGTAATGTGACTGAGCCCAACTCTGACATTACAACCGCTTCCCTTAACAATGAAGTGTAGCATTGTCAACTAAGGACTACCCATAAATATGGATCAACAACAAAAGATATAAGTTCATGATTCAGAGTGCTTTTTCAAGAGGCAACTGGACTTTCTGGTTTTTCTTTGAAGACATTTGCTTCACATCCAAGAAACTTCTTCAGCTTCTGCATCTTTGAAACAACTATGACCTGGATGACTGAGAATTTTCATAGACATCTAGTCAAATGACTGAGTGAAGAACAAGGGGTTTTCAAGGCACTCAGAGTATGAAAGCCACCCAAATCCCAGGGAAAACCTCATTCCACAGGCAAGTACTGCAACAGAGATGGTGTGTATGCAGACACCCAATATATTGCCCTGTTATTCAAATCCACAGTGTGCCAACTTAGCCAGATTGATATTATGGCAGATATTCTGAGAGACAGGCAGTCCCTTCAAGAACAGGGGCTTTATAGATAGCAGCAACCAGCACATTGAATCAAACTGATAATCAGTACAGCTAAAAAGCAGAGGTGTTATACGACACATTAAGGCACACCCATCACTGTCTGTGCTGTTGCATTCTGGGCCAGCTGAAGCTTCTGAGAAGCCAGAGTCATGTAAGTAAAATGGGTGGGTATATAAATGAAATGAAATAAATAAGCAGGCATTCAAGAGGTTTTCAAGGGACAAACCCATGTAGAGTGCATTGCAATAGACAACTTGTGAGATGACCAGAGTGTGAGTGACCTTTTGAAGGGCCTCTCAATCTTGATGGCCTAAATACTTACCTACCTACTTTATGATTATAGAACTTTATTATTTAAAATTCATTAAAAAGCAACAACTGCAGGCACTTTCTAACCCATACAGCAAAACTTACATATGCTTTTATGTTTTTTTTTCTTTGAATAAGCACAAATTGGAGGAAGGTCCTACAAATAAAATAGCACATAGAGTTAAACTGTCTTACTTATGAAGGCAGTGATGGGAGGGGAGGGAAGAGAAGGGGAAAGATTCATAAGACTCTGTAGGAGTGAATCCTTTGGGCATGAATCAAGGCCTTTGATAAAAAGATGCACTAAACAGAGGACTTGGACTTGAAAACTGAAATTATCCTTGTATTCCTATGGTTCTATAAATCCTACATATCTATAAAGATTTCTGCCTTAGTTCTACCTGTAAGTAGATTTACATATAATGCAAAATCTTAACTATTTTGGATAAATCAATGGTTGGTTTCATGAAATACGGTAAATCAAACAAATATCATCATTTCAGTGACATATGTGAAGAAGATGCTGTTAAACTGAAAGCACAACATGGATCAAAGGGAAAAGGGCAGCTCCATTATGGATCTTCTCACATATGTATCAGCAGCTTAAAAAAAATGGTATTCTCTCAAAATGGATTGAGAGCATCATAACTAAAATATTGTACTTTTTGAAAAAAAGGAATACCTCTTTTTGTCATTGGTCAATAGGTGGCAATGGCCTTGAAGGATAGGCAGAAGAAAGAATCCAAACGTAGCAAGTGTAAGCGCACGAAGGCGAAGTAAATTGATTAGCTTTCTTCGGCAGTCAGATAACTACTATATTTTAAGGTTAGTTTTGACAAGCTTAGGATTCAGATCTATTCTGTGAAGGAATATACAGAACTTCCAATTAAGCTTTGATAGTTATTTCTGCATTTTATAAGTTCTTAATAAAAATAGTTTCCTCATCCCAGTAAAGAGGAACAGGAAGACAGATAAAGACTGTACCAACTACATTCTGTTGTCCTATGAATGGATCTTACAACAGGCAGATTTTACTTATTTAGTGTATGGCAATGGTACTATTAGCCAGGAAGCTACAATGTTAGTATAATTTTGATACATGGCAGGTTAGGGCACTCTCTATTGTTGAAATAATTAGCTCCCCAATATACACAAAGAATACTATAATAAACACACATACATACACACACACACCAGCTGATGCCTTAATAATTAAAGGAGATATACAAACAATAAACAGAGAGTGATATTTTCCTATATTGGATTTACAAAAGAGACTTGTTATAGCTTTGAAGAATTTCATTTGAAGGGATAAAGAAAATAAAATCAAGTTCTGTAATATTATTTAATGTAATTAAAGATTAGTATTGTGAGCATTTGAAAGATATATCTTATATGATCAATATTAAGATAGATATTATGCCTATAAAAGACATAACTCTAAGCCTTTGTTCAAGCATGAGTACCTATAACTGGAAAAAATATAATAATAAAAAGTTACATTATCTAAAAAGCCACAAGGTCTAATAGCTCTCAAGGCATTGCACTTAAGGGGCAAAAAAATCAGAAGACTGGGCTCAAAAATAGAAAGGAAAAAAGACAAACTCAAAAAAGAAGACTGGAAAAGAATAAAATATTTTTGTGTTCTATTCAGTACTAACTTTAATTGTATGTCAGCATCACACCTTACCCTGAAGGCTTAATTAGATGGGCCCTGTGCCTCTTTCTGGGAACATTAAATTTATCTCACAGCTAAAAAAAATAAAAAAAAAAATACCAGCAATTGGAACTGGTTTAATTTCATTAGATTTACTCAGGCCAATATTGACTAATGAACTCTAGTACTGGCTAAAAATTATTTACATATTGGCTGTTTCCTTCAATATCAGAAGACTGGTCTAAATTTATTGCCACCCCTATTCAAAACCAAAAATAATGCATCAAAAAATCAGTCGGCCTTTTGAGAGTTGTAAACTATATGTTAGTAGTCTGAACGTTGCAATATAATATCTTTCTGGAGGAACCAGCTTATTTTAGAAAAGACAGATCAATTCCAGATTGTTGTTAGTCATCTATTATGTTTCAGCTGAGAAAAATAATGCATGTCCTTGGAGAAAACCATATGTTGCTGTCATAGATATGAAAACATCTTTGATTCAATATTTACAGACAAGTATTTGCCTTTCCTATAAACTAGTGTCTCCTCACACTAATCTTGAAATTACACGATAAAACCAAAGTGATTTTAGTGTGTGGAAACTGGATCATGTGCCATCAATTCTTAGAAATGATGGCTTCGGTATCAATCAGACTGAAAATCCTATTTAAATATCTGAAATTTATTTCTTGATTTCAATATCTTAGGGGAAAAAAGATAAGGACTGTGTCTACAAAGCCTCAAAGTTTCAGTATGGCTACTTTATATTTTGTGATTGCAGTGATCACAAGTATGTCTTGTCAACTATTAAGCCAAAGGAAACAAAGGTCAAAGTATCTGACTTACGATGTGCAAGTCTAATACTTCCTGCGAAGAGGTTTCTTTTGAAATTGCTTAATCAAAGTTCTTAAGCTCTTGCTAAATGTCTTGCTATGTATCCAGTTAGTGTTGGTTCTGATCTCTGTTGTGACTTATACACTTTGCCACTTAAAATCTTCACTTAAACTAATCTACGTAGAAGTTCTTCTGGCTTCCTTGACTTTTGTAGATTCTTTAGGCTATCCCCAGATAATAGGTAAATCAATTTTAGGATTGCTTTTATTATTTAAGGCTATTTACAAAATAAATGTTATTGCTAAAGTTATTCGTTGTTGTGAATTATTCTTTATAACGAAGCTATCTTTTATTTTATAAGTGGTTTCAGGAGGTTTTAAAGTGATTTAAGTGTACGGTATCTGGTTTCAACTGCCTCCAGCCATCTAATCACTTTCATTTCCCCCCCTTATTTTCCAGTTAGTTTTTAACTGAGATTTATTCACTTTTCCACTACTTTCCTTCTACATAGGAAAGACCTTTAGAGATGCAGATTGATAACCAGGTAGGTAAGGAGTAGCATCCATGTCTTTCTTACTTATCTTGCTCACCTCATTTGATTTCAGGGAGAAAGGAAGGAAAAGAGACACAGGAGAATTCATGAACTTGTTGCTTTTCTGAACAAGACATCTCTCCTTCTTCCTTCTTCTTAGACATTAAATCTGGTTTAAGACATTATTTCTCCAATTTGCCACTTCCCTTCTTCCAGATTCTTTACTCTGATGGATGCCTCCTCTTCTCTTGTTACTGCTCTAACCCATCAAAAAAACACTTTCAACAATTGCAGCCACAACAATAGTAGTCACAGAATATCAGCTATAGCTCTGAACAGGCTCATCTCCTGCCTTTAAAAGACAATTAGCTCCACCTTGTACAATTGAAACAGGTAAAGGTGCATACCAATTACCAAATGAGACAGTTGTGTGAAAAGACGGTCACGGGTGTTCTCCATTACCCAGTTATCCTATCATGTTCATAGAATTATAGAAGACTTTCAGGGCAACGTCATCGTATCGTCTCAGACAAATGACTGTGGGTCCAAAACTTTGTTTGAAAACCTCCAATGATAGAGTACCCCTATACAAGAGGCAGATTGCTTTCCTTATGTGTTCTGTCTGAAAATTCCTCCTTATTTTCAATTTGGGTATAACTTTAGATTCTTGGATCTATGCAGAATAGCTCCATACCCATTTCTTTTGTGATAGTGTTCTGACCCAGCCTTCACAAACCCCACTCAACAGCCTACTTGTGAGACGAAACCCCTTTTTATTTATAAAGGCAGGAATACATGGCATTCACTGACAAAGCTCCAGGTCACACATCCTTAGGTGATTCACAAGCCATAGCAGTCTCTGAGTTCCCCGCAGGGAGCCTCAATTAGCACTTCAATCCAAACACAAAGAATCCTGTCCAACCTGGGCAGTGGCAAGCAAATCCTGGCAATGAATCTGCTGGAGAGAATTCTTCTGGAGCATGAAGAGCTGTCTCCGAAAACCATGCCTCCCACACTCCTCCTTATATCCCAGACAAGAAAGAGCTTGTTAATGTCTCCTTCTTTTCCTCGATACTAGCCCTCAATCCTGCATTGCCCTCCTCTCTGCACTTCTCTGCATATACGCATATCTGGGACAGGCCCCAGCTGTTTCTCCCCCTTGCTCAGCTCAGGCTTCAAAAACAACTGTCTCTCCACCTGAACATGAGTAGATGGGACCTGCTCTGCGTCTGGCTCTGAGATCTCCTCTTCAGTGCCTTCCGCAGGCCCCAATGGTAACCCAGGCACCCCCTCCATCTCCTCTGACTCATCTGACAACGAACCACAACAGATAGTCCATCAAGTATTTGAAGATTACTACCGTGTTTCCCTTAGCCTTTTCTTCTTTAGTTTGAACACAATTTCTTTAACCATTCTTCATAGCATTTGGCCTCCAAGTCCATCATTTTCACTGTTCTTCTGTACAATCTTTCCTCTTTCCTTTTTCTGTTTTTATGACCAAAAGTGGATACAGTGGTCTAAATATGATCTGAATAGAGCAGAACAGGCACCTTCCATATTCTCAACACTATACTTTTGTGAATAATGTCAAAAAATTCATCTCTTTTGCCAGATGCTCTCCACTGCTGGTTCATGCTTAGTCTGTGATTTACTAGAACACAAAGATTATTCCTACAGTTGTACTGCCAGCTCAATATATACTATAGAGAACCTAAGTTTGTTAGGATTCATAAAAGCCTAATTGGAGTTGGAAAAACTTCTCCAGCACTTATGCAGAAAGAGCTAAGTTCCAGCCCAACATTGTCATTATCTGGTTAATCACATTTAAAGTTAGTATGGGATTCAACAGTCATTGCATTGAGTACTATGATTTTCATTCAGCCAAAAGTAGATTGGTATTTCTGCAAGTATCGTAGAAATGCCACTGCATGGGTCAAAATTAGTCAAGCTCAACTAATGGCAGTACTGTACCTGTCACAACATTTCCTATATAGCAGCAAATAATCTGAGCATTTATTAAAGAACGTTATAAAAAACAAATGCAACAGCCATCTGTACAGTGAATTGAGAATTCTATAATGTATTGGGCATTTAGAGACAGCAGACTATTATGGTTAGCATGCACTGTGCATATAATGTGGTCTAGAGAGACCTAAAATGATCTCTGCTTTAATATTTCACTGGCTGTGAGATGGGATCATCTGCATGTCACCTCCCTTCCCAACCATCTTCTCTAACCCAAAATATAGCAAAATGTGTGCCACAGCAGCTGCTCGTGCCAAATAACTCCCATGGAAAATGATCACATACTGCCTTAATTTGTCTTCTGCAAACTTCTCTCCTGCACTGTTGATGTACCATAGCTTTTGTTTTATAAAACTCTTCTGCATACTGTACAAAATATGCAACAAAAAGCAAATACAGCTATATCAACTAGTTTGGAAAAAAGATAATTTAAACCCCTATTGGGCCAAATTTTAATTAAATGAATTATAAGGTTTAGACTGCTGTTGCAAATTTTCAAATCTCCAATAACTCACCAGAATGATGATTCATTAAAAATATAATAAAACAGAGGTGTATAAGTAAACAAAATAGAGAAAGTATCCAGAACATAGTTTCTGGGAATTCTTTCTAACCTCTTAATAATAGTTCTGATTTGGGTCATGTGACCAGGAGAGAGGATATTTAGTATAATGCAGTTACTATTGTTATGAGCCATTGGCAAATTGACTTTTTTATAAGAATGGATTTTTTTTCAGGATTTCTCTTCTGGGAAACCCACTGATATATCTGATCCATTTTAGAGCTTCAAACTTTTGTTATTATATACTACGTAATATATACACTATGTAAACTATATTGTTGCTTCAGACCACTCAACCTTGGGGGAATTATCCTATTAATGGATATGGTCCAGAGCCTATTTGCATAATTTCTTCCTAGCATTCCATGCTGGCTAATCCAATGCAAATCAATGCACTGGATTAGTCTTAGATGGATAATTTGTTGAGACTCAACTCTGTATGTGCCGGCTTTCTACAGATGTAAATCTACTGACAACAAGGGCAAAATATGTGGTGGTAATTAGCAAGAAGAACATTCCTTTCCTGATTTAAAAGACTTATTTTGCAAGTCACTTTGTAACATGTCTCCCCTAGGTAGACTGATGCTTTGAGGGCTGTCATCAGTCTTACCTTCTTAGATTAGTTCTCATTTGCCTTTAACCTCTGCAGTTCAATTTCTTACTTGGTTGACTTTGTCTTCATATTGGAGGAAAAGCCACAACAGGCTTCTAATGGTAGCTACACTTAAATAACTCAGACTTTCTTATCACTACATCATTTCTTCAATAAAGCTTATCTTTATTTTCTTTATGCAGTTACCAGATTCGTTTGTTATACTCCAAACTATAGTGTGTGTGTGTGTGTGTGTGTGTGTTTGGGTGTGGATGTTGGCACACACATGTATCTGGGAATATATACACATATATAAATGCAATCTTTTCCCTGAGAAAAGCTATCTACTACCTACCATAATTTTAACAGATAAATGAACAGGGGACCAGCAATTATTTACTTTCCTTACTCCAATCTATAATATAGTTAGTCCTGAACTTAGGACCACAACTGAAACTAGAATTTCCATTTCCAAGCAAGGCAGTTGTTAAGTGACCTGTTGTGGCCTGTTGGCCATCACTTCTCCAGCAGCCAAATCGGATGAGGAGGTGGTGTGGAAGTCAGGACCAGCATCAAGGCAATCTGAGAGCTCCAAGAAGGAAGGGGGAACAGAGCTATCAGAGATAGAGGCAGAGGCAGAGCTTGGGCCATCCATCAGCCCTCAGATGGAGAGTCAACAGCCCCAGGTCTAGAGATGGCTGATGTGGAAGAGGAGGAACAGCTGGATCCAGTGCCTGATGCATGCATGCGCAGAAGGTAGAGCAGAGGAGAGCAGTGGAAAACTATGGGCTGATCCTTGGGAAGGAAGAGCCATCACTGCTAGCGAAGCCCCACCCTGGCTCTGGAGATAAAAGGGAGGGGGCGGAGATGAATAGGTGTGGCAGACAACTATTCATCTCCCTGCTGGACAAACTTGTTAGCATGTCTTTTTGCCTGGGTTGCTGGAGCTCCTAATAAATGGAATGTTTATTTAACTACAGAGGGCTTCTCGTGTTTGGGATCTGGGTCAGAAATGACTTGTGCCCAATGTTACAACCTTTTTTTGCAACGATCATTAAATGAATCACTGCAATTGTTAACTGAATCACACAGTTGTTAAGCAAATGTGGCTTTCCCCATTGATATTGCATGTCGGGAACCTTTTGGGAAGGATGCAAACGATGATCACATGATCCCAGGATGCTGCAACCATTGTAAATGCATGCTGGTTGCCAAGTGCCCAAATTTAATTATATGACCATGAGCATGTTGTAATGGTTGTAAGTGTGAGGATCAGTTTTAAGTCAGTTTTCAGTGCTGTTGTAACTTTGAACGGTCACTAAACTAACATTTTAAGCCGAGAACCTACTTATGTTAATTTTATCCATCTTTTTAAAATGCTCCATAAAAGATACCAGAAGTTCCACTACCTCCAACATTAGTGATTTCTATACCACTTTTAAAACAAACAACATATGCAAATAAATAAATAAGGCAACACTGCAAAAGCTTATTGAAAAAGTGTCTTCTGAAAATGTACTTATTGACTTACAGTACTTACAAATGGTGAATAACATAAATACATGAGCAATCAAAGGATGATTGGTTGACATTTTGGAATATGTCTTATCTATTAAAAGAAAAAAACACCTCTAGCCATACCTTAGCAGTTGAGAGAAGATGGGCATTATTCAGTTATAAATTAATTATATATTAAAGGCATTCATGACTCATTAATCATATCATTCAGTTCCCAGCATAGTCTCATTTGAAATGATACAAACCAAGGAAATTGAATTGTTTCAAACTGTATTAGTTATTAAATTGTTTCCCTGAAGTAGAATGTATTCATCAAATTCAGAATCTACTGTATGTCTGCATTATGCTCAGATAGTTTTGTCTACTGTATCAGAAATTATTCATCAACTTGTATGATAAGCATTCCGCTTATCTGTCTTTATCTTTTCTCTTTATTGCTAGTTTTAATAAACTTGGTGATTTTTTATGAATAATTTCATAACTAGACAATGTTTATTTTATGTATATTTCAAATTTAGAAACTGTCCAGCTTCTTCACAAAGGGACTTGGGTGGTTTATGCTTTTAAAAACATAAAATCTGTATCTAAAATTAGGAGGAAAAGAAGAGTTAAAATTCAAAGTTAAAAGGCGGGAAGGGGATTTCAAAGCACTAACCAACTGCATGGTCCTTTGTGGGCCTCAAGCAAGATGGCATTGCAATGCCTTTAGATATTTCCAAAAAGCCAGGCCAGTGGTGGCCCACCTTGCATTTGGAGGGAGAATGTTCCAAGGATGGAGGCAGTGGTAGAGAAGACTCTCTTTCTTGACAGTTGAAATTCTTTAGTCCTCAACATACCCTCCCTGCCTTACTGAGTAGGCTGGGCTCATGTAATGGGACAAATATGCTTTAAAATCATGTCATAAAGGTCATAATCAATACCTTGAATTGAACCAGGAAGCATACCTGCACAGGAAACTTAGGCAGAAAAAGTGTTGCCATCCTTGGGTGCCCATATTCTACACCGACCCAAAGTTTCCAGATACTTTTCAAGGATAGCCCCATGTAGAGTGCATTGCAATAGTCCAAACAGGAGACAACCAGGATGTGAATGACAGAGCAAAGAATGACTATTACTTAATAATAATAAGCTTACTATGTTTAGTT
This sequence comes from Oxyrhabdium leporinum, assembly GCA_032468155.1. NCBI lineage: Eukaryota > Metazoa > Chordata > Lepidosauria > Squamata > Cyclocoridae > Oxyrhabdium > Oxyrhabdium leporinum. The sequence goes on from JANHFL010005049.1 coordinate 62,928, forward strand.
ATTATTATGTTTTCTTTTATAAGAATAAAAGATAGATAGTTGTAGTGATGATTTAAGCCAATTTTCTGTATCTTCTAGTTTGGCATTTTCTACTTTAAAACTCTAGTGCATCCTTTCTGCATTGTGTAAAATACTTCAATAATATACACTAATCTTTATAGCGCAAAGCTGAAATAATACTGGAGAAAGAAAATTGAGATAGAACTGAAACATCTGTGAGAAGAAGTATTTTTTGTTTACACAATATAGCTGGCAAGACTCCTGGGAACAAAATAATAAATTATTGGTGCTAAATTCCAAGTAAGCAAATATTTTCTCAGCAAGGATGATTTAGAAAAGCTGGGACATATGTTCATAGAGATATTTCTTTCCCAAGCGACTTGAGCTTTGTTAATAAAAGGGAACAAGGTGCAGCCACAGTTTTAACTTGATTATTACACATTCTGCTAATGTGCATGTAGAAAAAAAAATCTCTCTACCAGTATCCTGCTTACATAAGGTCACTTATTCCATGCACTTATAAAACTCCAGAAAGGAAGTTATTAAATCTATAAGAATTTGAAATATTTCTCCTATCCTCCCTGGAGAGTGGCATCTTTTAGCTTTTGCTGTTCCACACGGTTATTTCAGAAACTTCTGAACTAACTACAAATCAATCAAAACAAAGTTCTGGTTTAACAGTTTATAGCTGAGATCTTCCAGCAAATGTCACAATGCAGCAAGTTCTTCACTTCCCCGATCTTCAAGAATTCATTTCCATTTTACTTGTTAATTCAGTTTTCTAATCTGCCCTCTTATATCTAGCATTCTCTAGTGTCAATGTAATCATTCTCATTCATGGTGACATCCCATTTAGTTTTGCCTGATTTCTATAATATTGGTATTCTGCCAAGGTGGTCATAGCTGTTTTTATATAGGTGGATGGTACCATTCTGGCTAAATATCAAAAACAAAAGAAAGCATTGTAGTTAAAATGTACGTGCTATTTCACCTTGGAAAAAAAATGGAAGCCAGCTCTAAGTGAAGACTGTTAGATGTGTGGATCCGTATAAATCATGCTAATTTTGTCTTATTAATTTGTTGGATAGTCATTCTGGTCTAAGGATAAAAAAAAGAAAGATGATGTCTTAAGATCCACATCTACTTATTTTCTATAATTTTCCCTACGTTTTTGTACACAATTTATAACAAAATATGGTTCACAGTTTCTATGACAAAAGCCTCAGCCTTCACAGATGTTGGAAGACCTCGCTAAAGGTAGTGCCAGAATTAATCCCCAGAAAGATTTCTTTCAATTGCTTGATACACGAGGTCATTAATAGGAAAAACACTATTACCCAAAGAAAAAACCCAAGGAATGGAGATTATAATTTATTGGAATTGGATAAGGAGATTGTTGAAGAGATAGTTTTCTCCATCTTGGTGCCCTTGGTGCCACTGGTGACTGTCAACCCCATGAGTTAGGATAGATCAGACCAGGAAATGAACTCCACATGAAAGTTATAACTACTTTTATTAAGAATTACTGTAATAACAGAATCTTATATTCTGATTATAATGTACCTCTTCTCCCCTTTTATACACCTGTGAATTGTCTGAACCGCTTCTGCATGTGTTTTGTGTTTTACTCAATTTAATATATGTTTCTCCCTTGTCATTTTAGTCGTGGAGCTTGCATATCACCATCAAGGTCATCTTTCTACAGTCTCTGCAGAACTCTGTTCTGTTTGCAAGACTCTTGAGATAGTTTCAGCACTTCTGGAAAGCAACAGATTACAGGGCATCTTCAAGGTTAGTGAAACTTTATTGAAGTGTGCCAATTCTCTTGTGCTAGTTAATGACGGCAATAAAGTTATTTAAGAAAGTATTGAGGTGTGTCACACTACCAGTATATCTTGACAAGATGCCTTAGGGAAACAGAAGTATCCATAAGACTTCAACATATATGTAACTATTATATCTTTTAGTAAAGCCTAGCTAGGTAGAAGTACCTATATGACTTTGACTGAGCTAAAAAGAAAACTAAACAAGGTAGATCCTAGTTAATCCATTCTCAGATGGAATACCATCAGTAATGCCTAGTAGCTGAGAAATTTATTTTAAAAAGTCCTAGAAGAAGACAATGGCAAGCCATATTCTTATTGTGCAAAGCAAATCAAACAAACAAACAAATCCCAGGTAAAAGATAAGCACCCGTATTTATCTGCTTTTCCTCTATTCATCAGGGTTGCACAGAGGCTCAGAAGCTAAGATACTGGGGTTATCAGCTGGAAAGTAGTAAGTCCAGGTTTGAGACCTGAGCTCCATGTGCCAGGGTGAGCTCCCATCCTTGCCCTAGCTCCTGCCAGCATAACAGTTCAAAAGCATGCAAGTGCAAGTAGTATCCCACTTCGGTGGGAAGGTAACAGTCCTTCATGACGTCACACTGGCCACATGACCATGGAAATGTCTTAGGACAGCGCTGGCTCAATGACCTTAAAAAGAGATGAGCACCTCCCCATATAGTTGGAAATGACTAGCACAGTAAAATCCCCAGTGACTCCTTTATCTTTTTTTTTTACTTCTATTCATCTGCTATTAATTGCATTATCATAAAATATTATATACTGATTCCTATTCCTTTTCCATTATTCCATTCCATTCCATGCTATTCTACTCAACTGTACATTGGTTTCTCCATTGTTAGGATATCCTTGCTATGAAAGCTTATTCTCTCCTTTGGCAGACACTGGAAATGCTCAGATCATCTGCTGCCAATTCTCCTACTGTCCTTCCAAAGCCTTTGCCTCTTTTAATCTCTTTTTTTTCCCTTCATTTTTTGATCTCTAATGTATTTACTTGTTATGGTTTTTACTTTATCTCTAAAACAACTGTTCCAAACAACAGATATGCTAAGCAGATTCATTTGGTTAGCAAATATGACACAAATTATACAATCAATATTTCATGCCAATTTTTTAAATTGAAGCAATGTAAGAAAACTATTCATCTATTGCAGAGTGACCCTAATAAAATGGTAGCAAAACAGCTATTAGGTAAAAGTGGTATTGTATCAGCATTTAATGTCTTGCCCCTTGGCCTTCAAAATGGCCAAATTTATTTTACAGATGATCTTTGTGGAAAGTCAAGTCTTGATAAAATTAGTTCCATTATTCAGTGGGAGGTCATGAACCAATATACTTTATCTTGGTGGCACGAATCATAAGTGAATTCCTTATTGAACAACTGTACTGGAAAGTTTTACATGAATGCAAAGATTACCATGGGAGGTTAATTTATTGTTTAAATCTGGTCCTTGTTATTAGACTGTGTTAACAATATAAGAAATGCAGTTCTAGGCTACCTCAATAGTATAGTGACACAATCAAGAGAATGATTGTGTTTTCTATTCTTTCATTCCTTTCTTTTCATCATACTTAATCTGGAATCATGTATCCAGCTCTAGGCATCAGATTTCAGAAGAACATTGACAAAGTAGAATATGTCCAGTAGAAAGCAACAAAGATTTTAAGGGAAAACTTCAATTGGGGGTATTGTATTGTATATGTTAAACCTGGAGAAAAGAAGATTATGATTAGATACGATAGCCGTATTCTGAAAAGGTATTATGTAGAAGATGGAGAACTGTTTAGAATGTTCTGAAAAGAAACAATGTATTTAAATTGCAAGGAAATTTGTGGTGATACTTCAAGAGTATTTTTTAATGTAACACTGTCTCAGGATATGTCAGATTGACAATTGCACCAGTGGATTCTTGCAACAGGCAGAAAGTTGTACTACATGGTCATCAACTTCCCTTCCAACCTTTTAATTCTATGATGCTATGCATTTTCCATTGCTTTCCCTTTATCTACCAAAGCCTGGGCGGGTAAATACTAAGAAAACTGTACCTGATGTTCAAGGATGCTCATATTTATGTATGCATGTGCAGTGCATGGTCCAAGTCTTATTTCTTCTCTTCCTTCTTAGTATATTTTTCTTTTTAACCTCGGGGTTTTTTTTTCTTTAGTTTTTGTCTTGCAGTTTAATTTCTTTAAACTCTGCCTCCTTCAAAGATTAGCTTAGAAATATATCAAAGTCCTGCCTCCCCAGGAAAAAAAAACTGTTGAAAGCAGTTCACTTTATTTGTGATCCAATTTATGTGCACAGAGAGCTTAGTTATTTATATTCACCTGAACTCATAAATCCCCTACATCAAATCCACTTACCTCTTTTCCCTATGTGTAATCACAACCACCTACCTAGTTGGCACTGTAACCAAATAAGAGATGGAAAGAGGTATCAACTGAAGAGACCCCAAAACTGAACAAATATGTGGACTTCAAGAGATTTGTGCTCTCCACTGATGCTCTGAGATAAGATAATACATGCCTCCACCCTTCCTTCTATTTGCCACCACTTGTCATTGCTATTTGAATGCATCAGTATCACACTATGAAGAGAACAGTGGTACTTCAGGACACTTTTTGTTGAAAGTTATGACTTGGTGGAAGTAAGGAATGGGGGAGAGGTGTTGAAATGTTTGCCTTCCATATAGGATACTATGACATTTCATCTCCCCCAAATATGAATCTCAGTGATATCAGCAAGTAAGATCTCACTAATAACTTGTATCTTGATGCAATAGCCACGCGCAGTGGTTAGAATGCAGTACTAAGGGCTACTTCTGCTGACTGCCAGCTGACTGCAATTTCGCAGTTCAAATCTCACCAGGCTCAATGTTGACTCATCCTTCCAAGGGGGTAAAATGAGGACCCAGATGATTGGAGGCAATATGCTGACTCTGTAAATCACTTAGAGGGGGCCATAAAGCACTGTGAAGCTGTATATAAGTCTAAGTGCTATTGCTATTGATTAAATACCACAGGGTTTGATTACTACAAACTGCAAATTACAGAAATGACAATTAAGGTGTTATAAAGTTTCTCTTCACCATGCAGTTTACTGGATGTCTCTCTCAACCCAACAAATTTCAGAGTGTGACTGTCAGGATAAAAATCTAGAGAGGCCACTATGCACATTGCCTTGAGACTTTAGAGAAAAGATGGGATAGAAATGTAAAAAACACAAAGTAAATCAATAGTGTGAGTTCCAAAAGGCTATTTGGCAGCACTGAGTAGCATTTTTTTTTGTTTGCGTGAAAGTAAGTATCTCAGTGTATATAGCTGGGTGCTAATAGTAAAAATGGAATGATTTTCTTCATTGAAGTGCTATAGTACATTAGGAGCTAGAAAAAAAGAAGGGGATAAATGACCTGAAAATGTACATATAGTAGGTTGTGGGTGAATAGAAGGTAATCTTTGCAGACAAATTTCTATGCCTGGGAACAGACACATCACAACAAAGCACTGTAAATTTAATCTTTAACTTCTTTGTAGTCACAAAATTACAGCTGGGTTACAAAAAAAGACCAAACACCCCCCACTCCCCCGAGACTGACAAGTTTCTGCTCTAACTTATGTTTCACTGCCAGGTAAACAGATTTAAGCTGCTGAGTAAATGTACCTGCTGAGTAAATAAATTGTGTTTAATATTGAAGTAAAATCCATTGGCTCTCTTGAATTTTAATACTAATATTAAAATTGAGGATGTTTTTCTCTAAAGTACTCTGATTTAAAATTACTAGCTGTTTTGGGCATCAGATATACTATTATACCCTCTCTATTTAACCAGGCCTTTTCATTATGCACAGAATTTCCATACAACACAAGCCAAAAGTCACTAATTGTTTCTGATATCGTATCAATGAATACAAGATCTGATTTGGAGCCTAAAATTAAGATACAATAAATACGATGGAAGAATGTTGCCTTTGTTTGGAGACAGGGAGCATCAGCAGATAATTCTTGATATTAATAGAGAACTATTGCATTGTCATATTTCAGTCAATAAATTGAGCCTGCCAGAGGAATGGAATGGAGTGGAATGAATAGAATAGAATAGAATAGAATAGAATAGAATAGAATAGAATAGAATAGAATAGAATAGAAGAGAAGAGAAGAGA
>JANHFL010005050.1:0-13613 GCA_032468155.1 Oxyrhabdium leporinum
CTCTCTCTCTCTCTCTCTCCGTATGTATGTATGTATGTATGTATGTATGTATGTATGTATGTATGTATGTATGTATGTATGTATATGTATGTTCTTATGACAAATATATTTCCTGTCTTGCTTCATTTATTACATTGATTCCTATTCACCAACACTGTGGAGTGGGAAGAGGCCCAGCACCTTCCCACTTTGTCTGTTATGAAAATCACACATACCAGTATACGTGCAAGGTAAGGTGTCCTGGACAAGAGGAAATCCTTCCCACCAATCTCAGAACCTACTCAGTTTCTTCCTGTTCAGTTTCTGCTACTGTGTAACTTCCTTCGTAGGTTTCAAAACAGTAGTGTAAGCCGCTAGTGAGTTACAGAGATCCCCATTTGACCACTACAGGTTAATTGCTATGCAGTCTTAAATTCTATTTATTCAAAGCTTATATTGAGATATGACAGTTGTCTAGATAATATGGAGTTTTATTTTTTCAGCACATTGGCATGACATTTGCAATTGATAATATAATACTGTTGTTTCTTATTAGGATCGTGAGCTAATTGACCCATTTCCAATTCCACTAGTTATAATTGGAAGCAAATATGATCTATTTCATGTAAGTAATGCTCATTTAAGCTTTTTGGCTAAGTACAATTTGGTGAGCTTGGATTTTTATTTTTTTAAATAATTTCATTATATATTTGTACTAAGTGTTATTTTCCCTTCAGTTTATTGATGCCAAGGAATGTAATATGTACAGTTACCATTGGGAATGAATTAGTTAAATAAGTAACAGTGAAGTTTCTGTCAAACATTGCAATATCTGTTTTAAAAAGAGTGAATCATTAGTATATTTTTCTTTCTGTAGCAAATGTACACACTTTCATCACTTACCAATTGTTCTGAAATACTAAACTGTTCCTCTGATCAGAATTGAATGATAGCTTCACTTTCTAAAATCCTGGAAAATGATATACATTATTAACACGATAAGACTTAAATGAGATAAATTAGTAAGAAAGACCTATTCTCTAAGAATTCCCTCGTAAAGAAATCTTTTAAGCCTCAGTATGCTTTATAATTTTTGCTTCTTAAACTTTTAATATTATAAAATCTCAGTATTTTCATTATATAGCTTTCCATCAACACATATTCCTTTCACGACCTCATTTTAGTGAATTTAAAAATAAAAATAAACACATTCCTTTTGCATTCTTAAATGTTATGCAATTTCTAAGCATTATTTGGTAGGGTTCAGTATATTTTAGAAAGCTTTCATTCTTAGTACTTAGGTAGCAAGATAAGACATCACCTGCATCAGTACTTAATCCCTAGCATTGCAAACGTAGGTTCCTTTGATAACTTGCTTTAGAAATCATATTCCTTCAAGATGACAGCCATATTCCAAAAACAGACTGAACAGACCCTGATGAGATATGGTTAAAACAAGCTTAAAATAGATAAGACAGACAACTAAAGTTGATCAGAATTATAATTTCAGCAGAAATAGTGTAATTATGATCAAACGCCCATTAGTGAAATATCCATCACTTACACACTAGTTAAAGCACATTCATCTTGAAGCCATGCTATCCCTCTTTTATTCTTATCTGTCTTATGGTCTAATACAAGTAGTCTTTGAGTTATGACCATTCGTTCAGCAACCAAGGTTACAACAACGCTGAACAAAAGGTATTTACACCTGATCCCCAAATTTATGGCCATTGCAGCCCCCTTTCAGTTACATGATCAAAATTCAGGTGCTTGGCAGCCCATCCACACAACCACAGGGGTGCTTCAAATCCCCTCCTTACCTGTCTATCTTCCCCATCTCTATCCTTTTGGCCACTGTATATAACAGCACTCCTTCACACCTTAAGCCTCACACCGCAGCCAGCCAGCCAGCATCACAACATAAATCCCCAGCTCCCCACCATCACCATGCACTCTAGAGGCTCTGCCACCGCCACCCGACCTTTACTGTCTTCCACTGCGATGTGGCTTGCCCAGTCTGGCCTTATGTGAGGTAGCTACTGGCCATGCCAGGCCTTCTTTACATGACCACTCACATTGTTCTCCAAATTGTATGTACCCCACACGCTCTTTCCCCAGTTTTCCGTTACTTACACACAATCCCCACCTTCCTTCCCTGGCATCTCTATGCTTGCCCACATCTGTGCCTTCATTCATTCGCCTTTCTGCCCTCACATGAACCCCATGCCCTCCTTCCCCAGCCACCCTGTGCTCTTACCACAGCATTTCCTCCCCCAACTTGTACATAGCCTGCGTGGGGCCTCCTGCACTGCTTGCTTGGGCAACCCACAAGCAATACATCTTGTATTATGACAACAACCGGAATTGGCTAGATTGCTGTCACTAAGCAATGTGGTCACATGACATTGCACTTTACAACTGTTTCACTTCATGAGGCAATCCCTGTCCCAATTGTCATTGTAACTCAATGATTACCTGTACTGTAATAGAAGAGCTCTTGATTTATTAATTCATATTTTTCTGTTGTTTAAGTTAAATAATTTCATTTAATTGTAATATGCCAAACAATTTTTGGGTTTAAAATAATTATTATTATTATTTATTATTATTTTATAGACTTATATACCGCCCCATTCCAAGGACTCGGGGCGGTTTACACTTAAAATCCTTTTAAAACCCCGTTTTAAAATTAACCCATAAAAAATTATGGTTTGTACTCCATAATTAAACCACAATTTCATAATTTATGTAAAGATATTTATTCTTAAATCAAGACTAGTTGGACTAGAACAATTATATATAGATGAGGTCTTAGTTAATGCTTAGAAACTGTCATTATTATTTAGCTATAGTAGTTTGAACAGATGGCCGTTATTGGAAACGTTCACCACATACATTGGCATATTCGTTAGGTTAACTTGTTTCTAGCAATAATAATAAATTTAAACATGTCCCTATATCATTTTCAATTTATTATACCAAAACATTTTCAATTTATTATACCAAAAGTTGATATGAATAATCCATCCCTATAATTCTGCTTTCAGATATGCTGATAATTTAATAACAACACCATGGTTACTTGCACCTTTCAGAGAAATAATAACATGCTTTTGCTGATACTGAGGTGAAAGTAATATTTGACCTAATTTAAATAGTTATCTCTTAGTTTAGAAATATGTAATGTAACACTATTATATACTGTAAAATGCCTAAGATGCTATTTATTTTTCTTAGGAATTTGATTCTGAGATGAAAAAAATAATATACAAGACACTTCGATTTGTTGCTCATTATTATGGTGCATCTTTAGTGGTATGTATGATTATATTTCAGAAGTACAATCCAATTGATATATAATCCTTTTTTGAGTCTATTTATTTCACCGAAAATATAAACTTACTGTGTAGCAGGAATGAACAAAGTAAATCTCACCTTACAAAATATATATGTCAGGTTTGGAAGCTATATTTACAAGGAAGTCTCCAAACTGCCACATTTTAGTGCCTGGGAAATTGGGAGGGGGGATTTCATAGTGGAGTAGATTAGTAGTCCTAACAACATTCTTTCTTACCGAGTCAAGGACATGTTACACTGAACCTGGATGGGGATGTCTCTAAATGGGGTGAAGAATTGATTGGACCATGTGATGGACTGATGGGGTGCAGGGGGTGGTCTTTGAATTCTCTTTTGGAATGGGAAAACCCAGAACTCTCAGATTCGGGTTTCCCCAGGTGTGCCAATATGATTTCTTCAATAATGTTTCTTATTTGGATGGACTTTGTTTCTGAGTATTGAATGGAAATGAGGGAGTTTCGTTGGTACGTTAACAATATATTTTAAAACAGTCCTATAAAATATATGTATACAAATGTGAAATACAATTACATATACAATGCTACTTGATATTGAGCTGCCTGGCTTGAAAAAGACATGTCATACGGGAACTTAAATGAATGAAAAGTTCATTTTTTTGCCAGATGGAAAAAATTGGCACATTTTATTTACAAAACATAAGACAATCCAAGGAAACATGAAAATAGGTTTGTGACACTATGGATAGTGTAGGTCTAAATCTAAAGTATAGAAAGGTTATGGTTATTTTAAGTATTCTTCAGTAAAGAAAATTCTAATGTATTTTAAAAAATCATTGCAATGTTGCAATGAATTAGTTTTTTGTATGTGAACACTTGATAGCTTTTGAATTAAATTACTATATTGTAGTTATTACATTATTGTATTTTGAGCTAATTGATATTCAATTGACCAATGAATCTTGGTGAACTGTATCAATCTGTTGGCATAGATAATTTATTTACGACATGCTTCAGAACCAATATTCTCCCAGCAGATGCTAAGTAGGATTCCCTTCTCTCTGATGTCACCTTTAAGTGTATTTCAGAGGTCCCTTCATGGCCAGGCCTTTTAAAAGTTACTATTGAAACAGACACATATTAATTCAGAAATATAAAACTATAAGAGTAGAAAAGGAAAAATAAATAAAAAGAAACAACAAATGTATACATTTGGCAACGTTGATACCATTGTATATTTGTATGTAAATAAATGATTACATAATATTAAGAAGTACAAAGATTATAAATATGTTTATTTAAAATTATTATAGTATGCCCTAGTTTTCTGTTAAAAAGATTCAAATTGGAACTCTTCCATGCCCAGCTGTCTACCCAAAATGATTTTATATAAATGAAGACATTAGAACACATTTTTAGGTATATTGGAAAATATAGTTAAAAATGGAAAATAGATTTCATTAAAGCAAGCTGCAATTGTTCTTCAAAATATTTTACCACCGTGTCATTTTTTTAGCCTTTGCAAAGTAAAAACATTATCATAAATGATTTTTATGATCAATTCTCCAAAATAAATTGATGGCAGATTTATGCTACAAAGAAATGCAAGCTCATTTATAGAATTCACATCTCAAATCCTCTTTCCATACATTTTCTGTGATTTTCAAGGGAACCTGTCACATATGCTATATTATTTTAAAATATTAACATTAGGATAATAATGATTTTAAAAAATTAATATGTATCTAAAAATGGGATAATATTTAACTCTTTAAAGAAGATAAGAGGTGAACCAGTCTTTAAATCTTATTTATGTTAAGAATAAATGAGTTCTTAAAATCTTAGAAGTATTATGCCTACTTCAAAGTATAGGTATTCTTCAACTTACAACCACAATTTAGCCCAGAATAATCTTGCTAAGTGAGAAATTTGTTAAGTGATTTTTTTCCCAATTTACAACTTTTCTTGCCATATTTATTAATTGAATTACTGTAATTGTTAAATTAGTAACACGCTTGTTAAGTGAATCTGGCTTCCCTGTTATCTTTGCTTATCAGAAGGTCACAAAAGGTGATCACATGACCCTTTGACACTGCAACTGTCATAAATATGAGTCAGTTGCCAATCATCTGAATATAAATCACATGACCATGAGGATACTACAACGAACATAAATGTGAAAAATGGTCATCTCACTTTTTTCAGTGCCACTGTAACTGAACGGTCACTAAACAAACTGTTGTAAGTTGAGGACTACCTGTATGGGTCACAGAAATCAGTGTTCACTCATGTTAAAAGAGGGCAAGTTTTGAATGGGTATTTTACTATGTGAAGAATATAATCCAAATTGTTATGTTCTTCTCTCAGTTTACTAGCAAATCAGAAGCTTTGTGGTTGAAAACACGTGCACTTATTAACCATTTGGCCTTTGGTTTTGATAGAAGGTAAGTTATATCATTTTATACAAATGACAAACCTGTCCAAAATATTCAGTAAGTAAATGCAAACAGATTTTAAGGCAACTCTTCCATATGATCAAGGATTCTTGCTCTCAGAAATTGGCCACCAAATTAAGATTTATGAAATAAGCAAAATTGCAAGTGCTGAAAATGTTTTTAAGTTAGGCTTTTGTCTAGAGAATATTTTTGTGCTTTAAATGAGCAAAGCATTTGTATCAAGTGGGCATTTGTTGAAAAAGTAGCACTATGCAATCCCAGGCAAACCATAGTTTATTTAAAGAATTGTAGCAGGAGTTTCATTTATGCCTTCACATACTTCAAAGTGCTTTTTGGAACTGTATATGAAGAATTGCATAGTCCTGCTCATACATGTTGCAAATTAAACTCTTGAGCAATGTTTATAACTAATTTATTCTATTCGTATTTTTAAAGCAAATCCATGTCAGTGGATCCAAGTAAACCACTTTTTATTCCAGCAGGACTGGACTCCCTTAGTCAAATAGGTTGGTAATCTTTTTTTAATTTGACTGACTATAGTTTAATTATTGGCCATGCAGATTTAAGAATGAAGAGAGTATAGGGATGAAACAGACAAAATAAAGGTGGTTCTGAAACATCAAAGAATGTATTCATGTATAATATCATTGAAGTAGATTGCAACTTTTTAGAGAGATTCAAACATCTTCAATACTATTCTAATTATATAAATTACAATGTAATCCTACAGATATCTAGTCTGTTGTATTGAGTTCAGTAAGAGTTACGCTCAGTCAGATGTGTAACAGATGTTAGGTGTGGTACAGCAGTTTTAATGTTCTGAGTTGCCTCAGCCATCTGAGTGTTCACTGGATGGTTTGAACCAGTTACTGTCTCTCAGCCCAGCCTACTGTGTTTCCCTGAAAATAAGACTGGGTCTTATGCTAATTTTTGTTCCAAAAGACGCATTAAGGCTTTTTTTCCAGTTAGTCTTATTTTGGGGGAAATACGGTACTAAATGTGTCTGTCTAACTGACAATCATAAGTGGAGCTTATTTTTGGGGTAGGGTTTATATTACAAGCATTCTGAAAAATCATGCTAGGGCTTATTTTCTGATTGGGTCTTATTTTGGGGGAAACACAGTAGGCTGGGCTGAGAGAAAGTAACTGATTCAAATCATCCAGTGAACATTCAGATGGCCGGGGTGACCTGGAGAAAATGGGAAGAGGCAGCAGATTGCAAGTGGCTTACTTCTCTTTTAAACTGTTGGGTGAATATTATTGCAAATATTTTTAATAATTGTTAGGACCTCCTCCTGCTACTGATAGTGACATTGGAAAGTTGCATGCACAAACACCTTTGGATTTATGGAAAAAAGTTTTTGGAAAGATATTTCCCCCAAAGGTAGGCTTATTTCTAATTTATATATTAGAATATATTCATTTTTTATTATTAATTATATATTAAATTACCTGTAATTAACCCAAATTGTTCTGTTCGTCACAGCTTGGACCAATAAAAATAACTGAATCCCTTTAAGAAAAAAGGAATTTAAGAATCTCTATGGAGACTCAGCCTTTTAGCTGATGTTCTATTAGCAGTCAGTACTGCCTAGTTGGCCACAGCCATCATAGCCTAGGGCCTTCATCATAAATTGCCCTAGATATGAATGAGCTGCAAAGGGAAAAAAACCGATACTCCTATAGGAGTATTAACTTCACTGTTGATGAATGCCTTCTCGCATTTTTCTTGAAATAATGTCGAGCCAAGCTGCTTTTCTGCCTATTGCCACATAACTCATATGTGGTGCACCTGAGCCACCTTCTAGCTCTACTAATAAGAGATGTTTCAGTTCTGGTGTCCTTGATGGACAAATCTGTATTCAGAGGTAAGTGGAGCAATCTCTAATTTGATTATTTTAACAGCAAAAAATGGTAACTTCCTTCACAGCATTAGATAGTTCTGATTAGGATAGCAAATAGATTGGTAATAAAATAATAATAATGAAAACAATAATACATAATTAATCATAATATCAAATAAATAGCGTTTCAACTAAAAAGTCCACAACAAATAATTAGCAGAGGAAAAAGGGATACTTGGGCTGAAAATGTTTCTCTATGCTTGTTAAGGGACATTTCAAGGCACAATTAAGCAAGTAAATAGAATTACTTTTTGTACCTTTTACTTTATATTTTCAGAAAGTAGACATTTTCAAAGAAGCTAGGGACCCAGCTCAGGATCCACAATATGCTGAATATGAAGTTGATGCCATGCGAAGTCAAAAAAATGAGGTATGTTGTTATGCTACTGTTGTGGCCATATTTTCTATAATAAATCCTGGATAATTTATCTGGTGTTCCTCAGCTGCTATAAATATATCCAAAACCAGTAAAGTTGAGCTTTTCTGGTCAGAGATCCTCTTTTAATCACAAATATTTTTTCCCCAAATCACTATGAACAATAATTTCCTAAGATAACACACAACAATTTGAGTTACTATAAAAAGAAAACAGGTAAAGACTTCTGGGTGAGGAATTGTGAGCTAGCATGTCTCCAATGAAACAGCAAACATTTCAATGTCACACCTGAAGGACTAACAAGGAGACTGGTCCCATGAAATCTCTCTGAGATATATTTATCATTGGATAACTTAATATTAGTTTTTAGAAAATTGTTTATTTATATGTATATTAACCCAAATACATCTATGTAATCCCTGTGAAAAGTCTGTCCCTTCCATTAAAGTGATAGAAAGATAAATAATAATACTCCATTCTGAAATACACATTGAGTAACTAGTATAATAGTATAGTCTGACATTTAGAATTGCTAGGCCATACATTTCTTCCAAATCATGCAAATTCTTGAATTTGTTTCTTGATATTTTGATAGACTGCCATTATTTGTCTATTCCATTCACACAGTATCTTATTCTCAATAGGGATTAAAATAATTTGAAATAGAAATTTTAACCTTGGTAAAGTGTTCATTTTAACTGCTGTACTTCTTCCTAACAAAGACAAATTTTATTTCTTCTATCTAGAAACATCAAGTATGATATGTTTCTGAATTGGGAAATAATAATTCTTGAATAGATTTCTAAATATTTAGCCCTTAATGCCAGTTAGCCAATTCACAAATTGCTTTTCATCTTCTGTCAAACTCCATATCAACACCTAAGTTTTCTCTTTATTAATTTGATACATTTTCATCAGTATACAGTATATGTTTCATTAATGTTGTTAAGGAGACTCTACAATTAACAATTGTTTTAAGGGTGTGTGCTTATTTGTATGAAGTAACAATGTCTGTATGAATGTCTGCATGTCTTATTTGTATGAATAAATGTCAGATTTGAATTCAGTTTTTACAGAGGGACTATTATATAGTCCCCTAGCCTTGATTTGACTGTTTCTAGATCAATATCCTGGACTGCATTAGCATTAAATAAAAACTAGTTTTGTAAAAATAGGTCCATATAACATATTTTAAAATCTTAAACAACTGCATATTTTCTATACAACTTTCTGAAATCTGAATTTCCACACTATATTTAAAGACCTAGTTTAACATAAATGCATCTTAGGGATCACATCATTAGTAGTGAATGAAATTATCATAACTGATATAATGTTTATTTATGGAACTGAAATCATCTGCAGTTAAATACATATTTCTAGGGTACTTCCACTAGATGACAAATACATTTAGAATGACAGATTTAGGTCATTAATTGTGATCCTGATTTGTGTATGAATGTGTGTACATTCCACTGGATTATGACTTTCATAGAGCTCAGATATGTTACTGAATTTATTTTGTCACTTAGAATAGAGCATTCAGTTTAATTGCTTGTCATATACATTCTTGCTTTTCATTCATTCAAAATGTGATTGGGTGCTGCTTTTATTAACAAAATAGGAAAAATAGGGTAGCAGTAAGATTAATTTTCAATATGACTTAATCTTTTTCCAGGAGTTTTTTAGTTGCAGCATTCTTTTCTTTTAGAAAGATTGTTATCGTTATTGATGCCATTGAATGTTGCTACAGCTTTTGTTGCTGGTACTATTGCAGAAAAAAATATGGTAATAGACAAGTTTCTGTCAAAAGAGAATTATCTGCAGTTATTTCCCTAAAATTTCCATTTGAAGTTCAGTTATTATAAGATTATTGTAACATTTGAACTGGCTTTTATGAAAACATTTTGGGATTTTTATATTTCATTTGATTTTAAAAGCTGCCAGATAACCCTGAATACATCTGTAAGAAAACAATTCCCTAGCTACATTCAGTTTTTAAATGCATTAGGATTTCCCATAATTATATGAAAATTGAGAGTGAAATGGCTGTTATCTTAAGAATAAGTATTAAATGCTTCAGAAAGCTAATCTTTCCCCCTCCTTTTTGTAGCCCTTTGTTCCATACGTTCTTTTAAAGATAAAGCATTTATAGAGAGAAGAGCATTTATGCTAAAGGTATACTGTCAAATATAATGCTTTGTATTCTGTTTCTTGGAGGTATTCATGCATGGTAGCATTTTACTTTGTGCATTTTTCCCTGATCATTTCATGTTGCTCTTTGGACTCAGAATGTCTATCTATAGAGTTTTATATGCTTCTCATATTGCTGCTGACATTAGGGACCACAAAGTGAAATCAGTCCCAGGGATCTCTATTTCTAACCAAATCTTTCTCAAAGTCGAAGAAAAATCTGTCCTAGAATAAAACTGTTTGGACTTTTTTTGCACTGATGCTCAGCTGCCATGCAAAAAGCCTACCATTATTCTAGCATACACCACATGTCCATGTATAGCAGTTTACTTTTTTCTTATGACTTTTTCATTCAGCACAGAAGATTTTTTTTCCAGTTCTTGATGATAATAAGGCTAGAATTTAATTTCAATGAAATTAGCTTGTGGTGACAATGAAGAGGCTCTGCTATAAGAAGATACTTACAATTACAGGATTTGAGATTCTGCTTACTTCAAATTTTTTAATACAAATAATTTGATAGAATAAACTTATATTGTCAGTGTTATGCACTTCAGAGGTATTGTGCAATAATTAATGTTGTTTATTTCATTATCAGACTATGATACTAGAAAGTAATTTTGGTAACCTTTACTTAAAATAAGGAAATTCCCCATTCCTAATCCTAACTCCTCAGAATGGTTTACAATCAGTTAACTCAGAATTAAGGCTTATTTGATCAGTGGAAATTAAAGCTGCAACATAATCCTTTTCCATTTGAAAAAGAATTCAAACTATTCTTAGTGCTACATCCTGAAATGGATGACACTAAATTTAATTTCTGACTACTTTAAAAATCAATTATAGCGCAGTTGTTTAGTACTTAGTACAATTGTTGATATTTTTCAAGTTGTTTGCACAGTTGTTAGTATTCAAGTCACTTTCTGCTTTGCCTAATCAGATAAGTAAATATGCATCTGGAGAACAAGAAGGGGACTGAAAATATATGCACTCAATTTGAGAAGTTAATTAACAATTTTGCAAAATTTACAGAACGATACGTGACAAATTTATGAAATGCCCATAATTATGAAAAATGTTTTCATTGTATTATGATGATAAATAGTCTAGTCTACATTTCTACTTTTCCATTTTGAAAATTCAAAATCAATTCACTTTTGAACTGTCGAGTTACTAAGTAAAAATTATATCCATGCCTCGGTATAGCCCTGGGTAAGGGCTCTTTGAAACTGCAAGTGGTAAGTATGAGTGCTCTTACAGTAATGTACTTCAGTAATTTTCTAGCAAACCTTGGCATTGGAATGGCATAAAGAAACAGTATGAAATTAAAAAATAAAACTACAATTTGCTTAATGTAAAAAATGTACCTGAAAACTTCTTTAACCATGGCTTATTCTATGAACCATTTGCAGTTTCAAAGATGAAACTGATGCACCAAACTGATGCACCAATTTGCCCAGTGAAAATTATAAACAATCAGACACAAGAATGTTAGTAGTATATAGATATTTGTAGGATGCAAAGGGAAAGGATGGGTCTGATTCAATGTTTGCAGTAGAATATAAAATGAGATGCATAGTTGCATTCATAATATTCGCAAGCTGAAAAGTGTAATGCAGTTGTTGAGATCTTGTAATTTAATGTTTCAATCTATCCGTTTCCCTTTCAGGAATTAGAACAGTACAAAAGAAATGCTGCTAAAACCTGGAAAGAAATAGAATTTGATTCTTGACTGAGAATTATTTACCTTTCATCCAGCTTTCAATTGAAACCTATATTTCATATGTTTAAGTGGATTCAAGTAATGTTTTAAGAGCTGTTTCATATATGACACGAGATCAGTTGTCTCAAGAAGAATTGAAAAGGTACCTGAAAAATCAACCAATGGCAAATTGATGTCCTACTGCCCAGATGTTTAGCATAGCCAGCCATTATTGAAACCTTGCATGTGTATATATTATCTGTTGGCTACTTTGAAGCAAAAGTTTGAGTAAATAATTCCTGCAGTTGTATAACATTGTGGTATGTTGTTTATCAGCTCAGCCACAAGCATCCATAACTTTTCCACGTTTCAGTACATGCAATAAATTATACGTTTTAAACTACTGGACAATGCAGTAGTTCAGAACTAACACATGTAGTTCTGTTTCTTGCAGACTGTTTTTGTTTAAATTGAGGAATGCACAGATTTTATTGATCTTAGTGAAAATATACTTAAAAATAAGGAAATTCATCTTTATGTTTTCACACAACCATAGTTTAAGCCAATTTAAACTGCATTGAAAAGTATTTACACTTTAAATAAAGTTTTCAGTACAAGATAAGTTGTACATATAAGGATTTCTCATGCATATGTAAATACATATATATGACATTTTATGTAACAATTTCAATATAAAATAACTCCAATTCATTTCAGTTTTCCATGTCTAATCTACAGCTATGGCTAACTGGTTTGTAAGATACAACTAACATCAATTACATCAGTCCACTTTGTCTTTTCAATACAAGTAGTCCTTGGTTAGTGACTGTTCATCTACCATTCGAAGTTATGACAGTGCTGAAGGAAGAAACTTACAGCTTGTCCTCGAAATTGTAGTCATCTTTTGAAGCATCCCCATGGTCACATGATCACAATTCAGGCACTTGGCAACTAGTTCACACTTACAATGGTCACAGCATCTTGAAGTCACATGATAACTATTTGTGACCTTCCCTTCCAGCTTTCAACAAGCAAAGCCACCAAGAAAGCCAGCAGGAGGTCACAAATAGCAATCACATGACATCACACCTAATGACAACACAGAATTTGCTTAACGACCTCAACTGGAACTGTTATAAGTGAGTATGTGCTCACAACTACATTGTTTAGAACAGAGTTCCCAATCCTAAATACCATTGTTAACCAGGAACTGACTATTGAAAAACTAATCTCTTAGCAATAATAAGGATAATAATAAAAGCATGGGGAATCTGTTTCTATTGTCCAGCTGCAATTTCCAGGTTGAAGGCATGTCGTTCCAAAGTATATGTACATCTAAAAATATTAAACTTTGTTTCAAATTCAAATAAATATGTAATTACCAGAACATATTAATTCCAATAAAACCTTTCTTAGGTTGAACAAATAAGGAGAAAATATAAAGCCTTGTCTTATTCCTTTCCTGACTTGGAACCAATCTATTTTGCCATGTTCCATCTGGACTACAGCTTATCCTGTATATAAAGTAGATTTTTCTATTTCCATTTTCTGAAGGGCATTCCACAGCTTATTACTGTTGACAAAATTAAAGGCCTTGCTATAATCTGTGGAGCAGTGGTGAAATCTAAAATTTTCCACTACCGGTTCTGTGGGCGTGGCTTGGTGGGCGTGGCTTGATCATGTGAC
>JANHFL010005050.1:46728-73359 GCA_032468155.1 Oxyrhabdium leporinum
TTTTTTCATGAGAAGTTGGAAGGTCTGAACTACGGTAGGATTTATTTACCGTAGTCCCACAGGCTTCTTGCATGCGCAGCGGAGAACGGACCTGGAAAGCAGGTTAATGAAGGGATGTCGCTGCCCTGGGGGCAGGGTGGGGGTTTGGCATGGGTGGGGGCAAAATTAGGGCACCCCTCGAAAAAAGGGCCTAGCCGTTTTTTCGGGGGGGGGGAGAAAATAAGACCCAGTCTTATTTTCTGAGAAACACGGTGTGCGTGTGTATGTATGTATGTATGTGTGTATGTATGTATATGTATGTATGTATGTACACACACACACACACACACACACACAGAGGATTCCACCATAATTTGGGGCAAAGCAAGTGGTATTTTTAACCTGAAAGTAAAGTTAATGACAGAGGCATATTGCAAACCATTTTAAAAAGTCATCACAGCTTTTATAACTGTCAATGCTAAGAGATGAGAATCTCTTGACATATTGTTCAAAACTCCCATATGGAGATAGTTACAGAAGATCTATATTAATACCATCTGTTAGTGCATTTTTCATTAATTTGAACAATATTTATTGCTGTCTTCAAAGGACTCACACTTCATCCTTTAAGAATATGAACTAAAGGACTGGGTTAGAGCAAAGGGAACCAACAATAAGCCCACTTATTAACCAGTTTCCATGACATTTAACCTGTAGCCCACCGTAATGTGAACAGTATATTTCTGAAGAACAAAAAGAGGACAAAGAAAAACTCTAATAAATGATGCCTCAGTCTCAGCATTTGGGATGCTGAGAGAGGGAGGCTAAGACAAGTTGCTTGGTTCTTCCTTCCTTTTGATCTTAACACAGTAAAGAGGTCCCCTGACAATCTAAGAATGATAAACTAGAGATTCTGCTTTGGTAAATCCGACCAATGATGGTCTATTATACTAACTTTGCACAAGGTTGTATATACAGAGAGCAATTAGGCAGATCCTCAGTACCAGTAAGATAATGTAACACACTGAAATATTTGTATTAATTTTAAATGAAACAAAATATTTTACATATATATTTATACAAACCCAAAAGAAAAAAACCCAGTCCTAATTTTATGACATAACGTGTCTTCCAAAACATATCAATGATACAAAGTATATAACTATCCAGTCATCTTCAAAAACAACCCAAGAAATGTTTTAAGAAGAGCACTCCAAATCTGCTCAGATTTTCCATGTACAAATCCAAATCATTTCCTTGAGCAGCAATTAAACAAAATTTAACATTCTAGATAAGATATTCATAATGATAATATCCACTGAAAGCCAGCAGAAGATGACCAGATGATGACCAAGCACTAAAGTTCTTTTAATCTTATAAGCAACAAACAAAAGCCTTTTTTTACCACACAATCCTATTACCTAATCTCCCCAGATGCGGTAAAACATTCTGATTAGGAGAGAGGGTGTTTTTCTTTCCATTTCCCCTTTAAACTATTTAGCAGCTAAGCAAGAACAAGCATATAAAGCAGTGTTTTTTTATCAGATACTGGAAGCAGGCTTCTGTTTGACAGAAGGAGCTTATACGAAGCCCACAATTTGCTGGATCATTGTCGTTGTCTGACTGCCACCTGCTGGGAAAGTCAGCCTGCTGAAGCCTGTTTGTGTACATTCCCAGTGCCAGCTCTTATCACTCAGTTTGTTCTGCATTTTTCTCAGCTCTATATTTAGCCTTGTTAAAGTAGCACAAACATGGTCATCCCATTCCCCGAAGACTGCCAATTCTAAAAGGGAGAAAATACGGTTCACTGCATTTGTCAGTTAACATGCCAGATTAATTGCTTTAAAAAAAAAACCACAACAACCTTTCAACATTTTAGCAATTGAAAAGCTAAGGAAACCACTGTTTGAAAAATAAAACCCAATTTTTGCTTGAAAGTAGTTAGATAATGGTAATCATGTTCACTGTCTTGAGTTTTTAATCTTAATTTTCTATTAAGCATAGAAAGAAAATCCTTTATCAAAAAATACAGCCTTGGCTGTCTCTCTCCCACCTGCTCTGCAGCAAAAGAGTCTTTTTAATTCTTCAGGCTGGGACCCAGACATTTACAGCAAGTCTGTAAGAAGCAGAATATGCTACATCCAGGACCTACTTCTAAAGGTGACATAAACCTGAGATTACATTACTCTGAAAAGCACTTGTTCCTTTGTTCCAGAAAGTTAGAATCATTTCATCTGCCTCCAAAAATATAAAAAAAATTAATAAAAACCAAATATATACCTGAAAATTGTTAATACCTAGATCCAGGTATAATAAAGCCTTTAGTATACCTTGTCCATGGAATGTTTTATTATGTACACGCATATCTTTGGATTCATGTTTGATTCTGGCATACTCTTACCTGTAAAAGAAGCTCAGCATCGTTCACTTTTTCTTGCTCTATGTACTGAAGGAAAAGGCTTGTAACAGGCTTATAAATTCCAAATTGATTTGCCAATCTTTCAGCCATG
Source organism: Oxyrhabdium leporinum (assembly GCA_032468155.1). NCBI lineage: Eukaryota > Metazoa > Chordata > Lepidosauria > Squamata > Cyclocoridae > Oxyrhabdium > Oxyrhabdium leporinum. Next base: position 49,218 of record JANHFL010005050.1, read on the forward strand.
GCACTCACTATAAAACAAAGGCATAAATAAATATGCATAAATATGGGGAAAAATAAAATAAGGCTTTGTAAGAGAAATTATTAAAGCTGGGAAAGAAAAGGAAGTATTTCAAAATTACTAACAAACTGCAGATAAATGTCGCAATGCAGTGGTAACCCATAGGAAATGGTAAAAATGTCAACATCTGCATCACATATTAGAGAAAACTTTGATTGACCATCATGGCCACCAACCTGACTTTTTATCATATAAAAAGGAAGTTATTCAAAGTGGTTAAAATAGTTCAGACACACATCATCTTAATAAATTTCATGGTAATTAAGGATGGGCATAGGCTGTTTATCTAGTTTCCAAGATTCTGTATCCTAACCCCTAATTTTCTAATATTAAACCTAATAAATGAAACTGTATGTTGATACTGCTTTTCTGATTATATTTTGTAAGAGGCTGACACAGTTGTGTATAAGCATTTAAAAAAAACAAAAACAAAAAACCAGGCCCTTCAAATTCTGATGTTTCAGCCATCTTAACTTAATTTATATTTCACATCTCATTGTTGGGCAACTCTGGGCAGCTTATACCATAAAACAGCAATAAAGCAATTAGAAATTAAAACATCAAAATTAAACATTAAAAAGTAACAAGCTTAAAAAGAATTAATATATAAACAGGGTACAGGCTTGTAATTTTAACATTTTTAATGGCGGTTTATCAATTTTTGTTACTTTTTAATTCATAGCATATTTTATTGCTTTAAACTTTTTATGTTATAAACCACAATGTAAAAATATGTCATAAATAAAAAAGTGGTGATTTAATCCTTCAACTCAAACTGATGATCAGTTTAACTGTGCTTTTAAAAACTTTTTATATTCAAATAGTTCCATTTGATTTTTTTATTTTTGTCTATTGGCTGCCTTGAGAGTACTCTTCAGGTGGAAAGGTTGAGGCAAAAACAGAAGTAATGAAGATTTTATTTATCATCAATAAGGAATTAAAACTACCAGCACCGCAACCCTACAGTATTATTGGTAGGATTATATAGTTCATTCTGCCTGCTTTGTGGACAGGGAGGAGATCTCATCTCAGAATTCTATTTCCCAGCCATCTGGAAATCACTTGGGATGCTTCTCCTCAATGTCAAAACTCCTTTTGCTGTCCGACCCTTCCCTGGGAAACATGCAGCCCAACGTTTAGTAAAGGTGATTACCTAGCTCAATGTTTTTCAAACTTGGCAACTCTAGGATGCATGAACTTCAACCCCCAGAATTTCCTAACCCAGAAGTCCAAACATCTTAAAGTTGTCAAGTTCGAAATATATTCCTGTAGGTTGTTTGTGGCAGGTAAGATATCATTGTAAGTGATGCTACTTTTGAAATTACATGAAGTGAGCTATATAAGGCTTAAAAATACTGCTTGCTTCAAGAACTGACCAAGTAGGAAAGATTTACAGAAGCAGCTACTGAAGTTTTTTGTAAGCCAGTAATACAAGTGGACTTTTTTGCTACACTAACTTACGTTTTTCCAAAGCTGTTTCCTCTTTGTCTTCTATCAATTTTCTGTATACAAAGGATAGGTTTGCATCTTCACTCAGTTGTCTAGAAATGAATTTCTCCTCAATGTATTCTGTGGCAGCATCACAGTTACTGCTGGTGAAAGTAAAAAGCTGCATTAGCTAAGTTGCTAACATTAGAGTTCATATGCCAATAAAGCAAGACCATGAATGTTTTATTCTATTACTACATTAATATTATACAGAACAGCAATGTTAAAAGTACTTATCACTCCACTCATGCAGATACTGTTATAACACAAAGTGAAACACATTTATGGCTGAGTGCATAACATCAGCACTATTGCCATTTCTTTCAGAAATGAACTATAACCCTTTCTACTGTTGAATAACATTACTTTTTTAGTAACAGAACAAAATAACATGTGAGTTAGTTACCTTTGAAATATGGGGAAGTAAAAATTAAAAATATTCCCATTAAAACAAAAGTTACAAGAAAAAAACAGCATGTTTATAATCTTAAATACTTTCTTGAATTTTCCATAGTTACCTTTTTGGATATAGACACAACTATATTAAATGTGATATGTTCACCAGTGTAACAGCCAGGCTGGTGTTAAAATGAAGATATGTGTGTCATGATATCATTGCAGAAAGGATAAAATTCATGTCACAATATCTGACACAAGTATTTTGGCCTCATCATTTGCATCATAATGAATATGTGAAACTTGCACCTTCGTGTCCTTCTATGCTTACTCACAGGTTTAATGGTTTTATTCACATATTTTTACTTTCTAGTGTAATAGAAATGGCAAAATATTGATGAAAGTAATGTAGCCATAAGAAATAAACACAACTTATTGTGCCTTTGATTTTAAAGAGTTGCAGATTACAGCTCTTCAGTGTCTGGCTGCAACAATATGTGGATACACGTAGGCAAATAACATACCTAAGATACTGGAAGACATCTGAAAGTTCATAGTTAACTGCTAATTTAGAAAGGTACCTGATTCTAAATGCAGCAATATTTTCTCCCTGTAGATAGCTGACATCATGCCTGAATTGATTGATAAAAATGGACTACGGCAAATAAATAGATAACTGGGCTATAAAATGGCAAAAAGTTTGTACTGATTGTTTTTTCTTGATGTTAAACTGATGTTTAAAAGAGAAGACTGATCCTTCAAACATTTCCAAAAGTCTAGTTTTTTAAACTGCTTCTAATGAAGGATTTTGGATACTGTAGTATTAAGAATTTGTAAAGCTTATTTCTCCTTAGTAAGGTAAAGGTTCCCCCGCACATGCATGTTAGTCGTTCCTGGCCCTAGGGACGGTGCTCATCTCCATTTCTAAGCCAAAGAGCCAGCGCTGTCCAAAGAGGAGTCTCTGTGGTCATGTGGCCGGCATGACTACAGGCCGAAGGCACACAAAGTTCTGTTACCTTCCCAGCAAAGTGGTCCCTATTTTTCTACTTGCATTTTTTAGGTGCTTTCGAACTGCTAGGTTGGCAGAAGCTACGCGGCGCTAGAGATTCGGACTGCTGAACTGCCGACCTTCTGATTGACAAGCTCAGCGTCTTAGCCACTGAGCCACCGCGTCCCTTTTTCTCCTTAGAAGGATGCTAATATATGTCCAGAAAAAGAGAACATGGACATGGACATGAATCTGTTAAAATGGTTCTTTGATCTTTTTACCAAACTTCTCTATCTTTTCAAATAATTTGCCAGTCTTCATTAGGAATATCATCAATATATGTCTGAGGTATACATATCTGTAACATATTCTACCAAACTACTGACTGTGAGAAAACAACCAAATTTATTTGAGAGGCTGGCATAAGAGTGAAATAAATAGGACAGGATTCGGCTAATTGGTATATTTAAAATGTCTTCAATGCATACAGAAACAGAGACAAGATTTTATGGATATAAGCCAACACTCAATAATTAAATACTATGAAACCATTCAATACAGCCAGTATACATCAGAAAACATACAGTTGATATTTATGTACTAATACTGTAAAGAGAAGAGAGACAGTATAATTGGAATGTAATTTGTTCCCAAATCTTCTATTATCTGAAAAGAATTTTCAAACGTTCCATTAGACAAATAAGTGATTATTTATTTTAAGGTACTCACACTCTTTAGGCTAATCTTTTATTATTCTGCATTATAACAGTTCAAAACAATTTTAACACAGATGTAAAACTTACTGCTATGAACAGTTGTGCACTATGCTGTGAATTACAGTATTAGCAAGAGTTAGCTTACGTCAACGTTTCATTCAGGTAGACAGAATTTTATAAAAATATATGTTTGATACGAGTCAGTTTACTGTAGTGGTTGTCAGGCTAGAACCTGGGAGACCATGTTCTAGTCCTGCCTTAGGCATAAAGACAGTTGGGAGACCTTGGGCCAATCACTTTCACTCAGTCCTAGGAAGCATGCAATGACAAACCACTTCTAAAAAAAACTTGCCAAGAAAACTGCAAAGACTTGTCCATGCAGTCTTACAAGAGTTGGACACAACTGAAAGGGGGAGGGAGGGGGAGAGTTTGATATCATTAGCCTACTGCAAAAGTTAACTTATCCAATAATCTGTAGTTTTTGCATTTCATTAAATAGACTCCAACATTCATTGTTTCTAGGATAAGAATGTTCAATGGCAGCCAATTCAAGTATTTAACTATTATGAAGAAAAGATTACTGATAAGACAACAAGATCACCAAAACCCTGCTTCCCTACTAGTACAAGAAGTGGTACCAATTATCGAGTTACCTACTTTTTGATGAGAGCCAACGCAGTGTTGTTAATGAAAAGCATTCTTGGCAATTTAAGAATCCCATGGAGAGGTTCTACTAATTTCTCAATTTCCTTTATACTCTCTTCATCTCCCTTCTGAGCGAATGCCTGAACAAGCTGAATAGTTGCTAGTTGACTGGGTATCTTACCATTGTTAAGAAGTGTATTGAGGGAAGATATTGCTTCTGTTGAAGAGATTAAAAAGAGATGTTATTCAAAACAGTAGATCTTGATATTACATTGCATATTCACAAGTCTAATTAATGAGAGAAGGAAAAATCTTACCAATTCTTTTGTTCAACCTACCATAGTTTTTTTAAACTGTTTACCAAAAGCAATTATATGTTGCTATGTATATCTTGCATGTAAGATTTTGAGGTCCCCATTTCCAAGACTACTTCCTTATCACTAGTTAACACTAGATAGTAGGCCATCATGCATATTAGATAGGAAAAGTACCCTGTTTCCATACTACTACCTCCTCAAGCATCATTTTTCTAGATTTGTTAAGCTGACCCGTCGTCTAACAGGTAATTTTTATATTTTTTTAACCAGTATCATTAGAACCTGCATTACCATTTTGGAGGGGTTCAACAGTAAAAAATGGTGGGTTCACTGGTTAAGTATGCAGTTGGCCCACAACCAATAGTGCTCACCTATGATAACTTTCAATCCAACTTTTGATATTAGCTATTGAAAATGGTAGCATGAAAAAGAAAATCATCACTTTATTATGTATTCTACTGAATTTTGATGATGAAAGCCTCCATCATGTATCAAAACACCCTAATGTCTTTTGCTTAATTCTCAAGCGTAGGTCCTATAGCTAATAGTAACAGTAGAAAAGTTAAAACAATAGAAAAGTTAAAATATTCCTTCCAAAATTCTTTGGGAAAAGGTGTACGGAACAAATTTATAGCTAATCAAAAGCTGCAATCCTACCTTACAATAATAGACATAGAAAATGTAGTGTGATATCGAAACAGGAAAACAAATATTCTGTGGTGATACAGCGCATCATACGGTAAAGGAAAAGGGTAGGAAGTAATCACAACAGTCTGACTTCAGGTGAGTGGATGTTTGGTGCCTGCCCATGCCTCCATCCTAATCAATTATGAATAGGTGCAGCAGCGATTTTATTAGAGCACCCAGAACATTTTTTTTCAAAATACCAAATGTTCTCACTGACCACCTATCCTAAATAATGAAAATTAAACTTCTGATGCTCCTTCGCCCACAAGCTACATTGACATAGCTAAAAGGAATTGGTTCATGTATGTGTGTACATGTGTATGTATGTATACATACACAGACACACATATGGATATCAGGAATAAAAAAGTAATATTAGAATACACACATGCACACACTCATGCATATTTTTGTCAATACTTTGATAATTAGATGAAGAGCAACATGTATTTATTTTATTATCATATATATGTGTGTGTGTGTACATACATATACATATCATTTTAGCCATTAACTATCCACTCAAGGATGAAGGCCTCTTCTGCATGTTTCTAAACAGTATGGTTCTGAGCTTCCTTTTGCCAATTGGGTCTGCAATACTTGCTGATGTCGTTGATCCATCTTGTTTAAGTCTCTTTTATAGATGCTTTTTATCAAGTGTAATTCATTCTATGATTTCCTTGGTCCACCTGCCATCAGTTCTTGTTGTTATGTGACCAGCCCATTTCCATTTCGATTCAATATCTATATATGTATCTCCAGAATCTCAAGACTAACATTTTGGGATAAGGAGGAAGTTGGGATAAGGAGGAAGAAGTCCCTATTAAAATCAATGTCTATTAAATCAAACTGAAGTAATGTATCATTATATAACTGATTTTATGCTAACTTGTAGCATTTTGTAAAAACAAATTATATAATTAGAGAAAAGATATAAAAGATGTAAAAATTGTTTAGACTGCCTCAGATAAATAATTGGAGATGAAATATTTTTTAAAAAATTGTTGCATCTGAAGTGTACTAAATGGAAAATCAAAGTTTCACTATAAAAATGTGACTATTTTCTTAATGAAAATTGACAAAAATTTAGACTTGGTTTATCCACATCTGATTTGTATGTACAATTGACCAAGATCATAATTCTCCCTATTTTAGTCACAATGGCTATGTATTAATTTTCATGTTAAAAATTTCGATGCACTCAGTAAGTGCAACAAATGCATACATATCCCATAATTTACCATCCCCGAAGTCAGTAAAATACATCATTTTCATATAAACAAAACACATTCTAACCAGTTCTACAAGACAGCTCTAGTGTACTTTCTCATTTTTTAGCAACTTCAAAAGAGGTGTGTTGCACTGTGCTTTTGTCTTATAGCACAGAATACTATATGCCTTTTGTTGAACTTAGTTTATGATTTATTAAAATCGCATGGAAGCAATAAAAACAATCAATACAAAATGAACATATTGCACCACTACTGTATGAAATTAACTTAAGCTCAAACACTTGCTGGGACAACATTACTCTGGCTAGGTTTTGAAAGGTCTATAAATTAGAGGCCATCTGTATCTGCAGGAGAGAGTGCTCCATAAAATGGAAGCCTGTTGCTAGACCCATGCCCGTAAATCCGCTGAGGATGGGGACCTGCAACAGGTTCTCTTTTAGGGGAATGGAGTGGTCAGACTCAGTTTTGGCAAGGTGTTGCCTGACATGTTTTCATACTACACTGTGAAGAGCTTTAGAGATAGTAACTAGCACTTTGAAGTCAATTTTGAAACCATTGCAGTGACTGCACAATTAGTGTTTTTTTTTGCCTGACACAAATAATCCATCAGTTTTGTGCCAATTGAGGCTGCTACAATGTGGAGCCCCACATTGTAGTAGGCCAACTCGGAATGATCAAGGCATGAATTACCTTCACTGGAGCATCCTTGGTCTAGATAGATCATATCAGTATTTTAAAAATACAGAATCCATCCAATTTCAGTTGTACAGTTTTTATCCTAGCTTCCCTGCTCTGCTCTAAAGAATCAAAAATTGGCTAGATAAATAAAGTATAGCACAGAGAAACAGGATTAATGTACTCAATACTGAGAAAATTATCTCAAGAGTTGCAAGTGTTTCATTAGCCATTGTTGAGGGCAAGCCAGGAGGTATCCAACAAAAGAAGGGGAAAAGTGAAGGGAAGCAGACATATTTGTAGAAATCAGAGGTCAAATAAAAGCAAAGAAGTTCAAGTTCAATAGTCTGAAGCAGGAAGTCCCTGACAAGTTATCTGCAATCTTTTACTGTATCCGTTATAGTTGCTGTCCAAGAGGGAGCCAAAAAAGCAAATTATGGGAGAACAGCAAGATGTCTTGCTTTGCTGTTAAAATTTTAATTAAGTACTGGTCTCAAGGGAAGATAGAGGGGAGAAGCTATTCTCCCAGTGACTTCTCAATACTTTGAGATTCAGAATATCATGTCTGGCATTATAGGGTCATGGCAGCTGATTGAGGGGCAATTATTTCTGTTGAAAGGATTCCCTGGGGATAATCACTTGGGAACCACATGGAGCTTAAGCAGAACATAAGTAGGGCCCAAGCCACCCACAATTTTTCCTACATTTTTTCATCTCCCGATAATCTTTGTTTCTATGCTGTTTCAGACACCTTCACTTCTTCCCACACCATAGACCGCTAAAGGACAGGCACTTCTTATCAGAGATCTGAACTTGTATAACTTAAAGGACTATTTAATTAAGCCAAGAACTGTATAATGTAATCATGTTCACTGTCTTGAGTTTTTAATCTTAATTTTCTATTAAGCATAGAAAGAAAATCCTTTATCAAAAAATACAGATTGTCCAACTCCAATATATTTAAATTAAGATATGTTTTTCAAAGAATTCATGAAACTAAATGATTTAGTAATAGTCCTCCTACCTTAAAAAAGGTCATTTGCTAAACTAGGATTAAAAATAAAATGAAAAATGGAAAAGATGCATTTAAGCATATGATGAAAAACACAAAATACATTTTCATCAGCAATCCGTAACAACTGTGGTATAAAATTGTAATTTGTGCAAGTTCAGTGATCCTAAACCTGACTGGCCTTCTTGCTATGTGAAAACCAGTAGATTCTGAAGGCAGATGTTGAAGATAAATATAAACTAGACTCAAATAAATGAATATAAAATAACAGTAAAATTGTCCACTACTGCATTCACAAGCATTTACACTGTTTAGCCAATACTGCTGTTACCGGCAAAGTAAGTTTACAAAGAGCACAAAAGGACAATGCCTATACTATTACTGCTGGCACTGAGAACTATTAAAAGTATTCGATTAAGTTTTTAAAAAATCAGTATTGTAAACACTTAGTGCACAGCCACGCACATTTAACACTCAATTTAACTCACTTGATATCTGGTGCTACCAACACATTGTGAAGGAAGAAACTGCTGGGAATTGTTTCAGATGCTCTAAGGTATGTTAATTTCCAGAGCAAAATGAATTGTGCTGTGAATTTTAACGCATTTGAAAGCCTGTACTTTTTCTCGTTCTGGAACACAAATTTTGCATGTCTGAAGAGCTGTGATTCATCTTAAGAAAACCCATCTTGTGTTAAATGGAACGGAAACTGGACTAAGTGGTCAAATGACAAGTACATTCATATTCAAGCTGTATTATAAATGCATGTACAGTAATTTACGTCTCTCAGCTACCACAAAAGGCGCTTGATAAGCAGGTAATTTGCTAAATGGACTCCTTTATCCAAGTATTCGAAGGGCGTTACAAGAAAAATCTGCAGAGGCATTAATGTGACGTAAAGGTCAAGCATTGTGACATACCTTTCAAATAATCCCGCCTAACTTGCGTTAAGATGAGGAGGCTGCTGGCAGCATCGTTCAGCACGAAGCCCTTGATGTGGTTCTCAGCGCTAAAAGAAGCAGACATTTAGAAAGGAATTACTGACATGCTTCTGATACGATAATAAATGGTTGAGCACCAAGGTGAAATTATAAAAACTACTGTTCATATGTTAAAAATATTGCTGCAAAATATCGACCTGGAGACAGCTTTTGTGTTATCCTGTCAATGGTTATAGAAGGATAATTTTTTTGTGCATTCTGACAGATGACAAAGTTGGAAATGAGCAACAAAAGAAACAAAGTACAAGATTTTTTTAAACAATCGGTTCAGATTCTTGAATGCTGACATATTACATGACGAAAATAACTGCATGCCCACTATTGTTCTGCTGTATCCTAAGCGGGATACTTTGTTCTTCTTTTTAAAACAGTCACCATAATTATAAAATGTAAAACCATTCTTCCTGCAATAAAAAATGAAACATTTATTTTCAGCACAGTATATTTTAAATACAAATCAAAGGGATATTATGAACCAGTTCTGTATAATTTGGTTGATTTAATTTTCAAATTTTTGTCATCTAGACATGTGCAGAATTAAAAAAAAAACTTTATGTATTACTCTGCTGTCCTATAACTAAATTGCATCATTCATTAATTCTGTAATTTAAAAGGCAAAAACAAAACAAAAATAAACAACTTCACTTACCAGAAACTGCAAGAAGAAATTAATTTACTAATATTTAAGTCCTTTTGAGAAAAAAAAACCACCCTTGAACACGCTGATCAGAAAACCTTTTTTCTATTTTCATGTCCATGGCTTTAAACAGTGCCCACATAATTAAATATAGACTTTACTCTTAAAATTCCCCGAGAGGAATAAATACATGGCTGACGTTTGCTGTATCAACAATCAGGATAAACCACAGGGTTCATCTTGTGAGAAACAACAAAAGAGCCCAACTTTCTGAATTTATGAACTGAGCGGATTAGGAAATAAACAGTCATTGCTAAATTATTCTCCCCAATCTCAAGAAAATCCTCTGCTAAATTCATAATATGACCTTCCTCTCAGTCACTTTCAGCTTCTGGGCCCTCAGGATTTCCTTACTCTTCCAAACCAATCCGCTTAAACTCTGCCTAAGCCCTCATTGCTCTTTTTTTTTTTCTTTTGCCCCATCTGTCAAAACCTGTAAGTCAAAAACTCATGCACAGAACTGTAAATGACATATTACAAAGGATTTACTTTCCCCAATCTCCCAATCTTTAGTGCAATTAAATAAGTGTTGCTGTCATTACAGACCTAATCCCTTATTTCAAAATTTTTACATTTCTATTTTAGAACTATAGTTAAATTTCATCAAGATATTTGGAGTGACAACAACAATAGAATGTTTCTATAAAGTCACTAACATTCAGTATTTCCAATTTATCTATCAGAAATTACTGATTTTTAAAAAAATAAATATTTACACATACAGGTAAGAAAAGGAAAATAATGACATTATTTCTTTCTTACTGTAAGTTAGACAGAACTCCCCTCCAAAATAACCTGATCTTGGAATTCTCCTTTCCCAATATACAATCTTATTGTATTTTACTTGGATTACCACATTATTATAATTTTATTATTATTTTAGTGTTTTGTGTCTGCTAGTAAGAGACTATGTAAAATGTATTGTGTTCTGATATATTGGCCTGCTTAAATTTTCATCAAAAGTGTTAACCTTTGCCAATGTGATGAAAAGCTATTTCTCTATAATTTATTAAATATTCAACAGTTCTAGTGATTTGTTTGCAACTTAGCAAGTAATCCTGAAAATTCTTTGTTTTGACACCTAACGTTTGTGTATCCTATCAAAATTAATGTAAAATGTAGTAAGATGAGCAGGTTTTATAGAAGAGCCTTTCTTTTTACATAAGGCTGCCATTTGGTTAAGAGAATCTCTGTTTCTCTGTTCCTTTTTTTCTGGATTAGTAATTATATTGCAATTCATTTTGGAGGCAATGGTAAAGTATGATTTAGCTGAGCATTAGATATATAAATCAAGTATACTGCCTCTCAATCTCTCTTTCTCTAAAATATCAGTGAAGAGAACATGGATGGTTTTTATTTTGTTATTTTTCATAACTCATGCTGTTTTTGTTTTTACTTGCATGTTTAAAATAATAGGAAGAGGAAAGAATATTAGGTATGTTCGTCATCCTGAGTTATATCTACAAATAATAAAGGCAGGATATAAATAAATTAATAAAGATAATAATAACATAGACTAAACATAGTTTTGTTAGATTTGAGATGCAGTGCTAAATTATGCTAAAGCAGAATTAGCTGAAGTACAACAGAAAAGTTTCATGCATTTGGGAAGGACTGTAGAGCTGAAGCTAATTCACATGAATCTTCTGTTATTTACTAGTAACCATCTAATTTGTAGTTGTGCAACATGTCCAAGCATAGCAAAATACAGGTAAGATTTTAGGGTTTAAATACTGAAGTTAAATTTTACTTTATCATTTTATTTTAAATAATTTCAGTATAATTTTAATTAGTTCACAATTTAAATCTTGCTTTAATTGTTTTCTGTTTATGTTCATCTTTATTTCTAGCAGATTATTTTTTGAAAGTTAGTCAACTTGTTGGTAATTTTGTGTTTCTGTATATTAATTACTTAAGATAAATCTCTATTTTTTTTGAACATATAAAAATCGAAGGTTATTTTCTAGTAGCTATTTAATTCTATTATTGTTGTTTTTGTTATATAAATTTAGTCTAATACTGTCCCTTTCAATAGTCTTCTGATTTAAAACTTTTTTCTCATTCTTGGTTACAATGTAAGCTAACTGTAAAGATAATTCATTCCTCTAACAATCTCAATATTTACAGCTGATACCCACCACTGCTATTTCTACAGTAGGATAGATCAGATTACAGTTAGTTATGCTGGCCACAGAGATAATCTTCTGTATGTAATCTCTCTTTCTCAATATCGATATAAAATTAGTCCACATGCTAATAAGTTTATTTCAAGAAAGTTCTTTTAAGAGATTCAAGCAATTGAAGAAATGTGTGGCATAGCTGCATATTCAGATCTCTACTCCACACTGGGGATTTTATGCATGAAGCAAAGCTGTCTGATGCACTAAACAACATTTATTCCTATTCATATAAATCTGTCAAGAGAACATTTGCAATATTTGTTCTCTGGTCTTCAGATCCCAGGACTAACTACACATAAGAATTGTTTGGTGTTTTTATAATGTGCACATTTGTTAAATTGTTAAGTGCACCAAGTGTGTGACTCGGTCATGATGGACTACTGACAAAGATGATTTGAGAATGTCAACTTTTTTGATTCAACGATAGAAAGTCTAGTACATTAGATTGACATTGTTCTTAAACAACAGGCAAGGTATGAAATAATGTATACGCAAAATTACCCATACCTGCTAAAGACAGATGCATACATAAAATGACTTACATTTTTTTAACATTCATTGCTTCTGTAAGAGAACCATGGCTGAGCAACGCTTTGATAAGATTGTTGTAACAACTGACATTAAGTACAACATCGTCCGCCATTAGAAAAAGTCTGTATGCCTCTGCAAAATAATTAAAAAAACAATGTGTCAGCGTATATTGAAATGGCACAGTAAAATTCCCCTCTTTTCTTGTGATAGTTACAATGGTTAATATTTATCCCAGAAATTTTTCGGAAATGTTAGAAGTATTTCTACTTTTGAGAGATGAAATTATTTGCTTACAACTAGGTTTAAACAGAAACATACCATTTATAAATATACTACAACAGCATTTATCTGACTGATTAATGGTTTTATTTCACACATTCACAATAACTGACAGTCAAAAGACATTACAAGAAGAGGAAGTATTCTAAGTATTCTAAAGAGGAAAAGAGAAGTATTCTTTTCAATCATTTACTTTTCTGAACAAGATTAAGCAGATGTGAATGTCCTACCAAAACATTAATCTACTTTAAAAATAAATGTTACAGATCTGAAACACCCCCCCCCCACTGTTCAACAGTTTACTTTAGAAAATCATTTCAATCATAAGAATAAAATATTAGGCATAATATCTTAATAATAATATTATTGAATATCTAGTGGAATTCTGCTTATATCTGAAAATATATCCAAAAAACTGAATGAAGAATAAGTGAGACAAAATTTGAAAGATTAGACTACATTATCGGCTAAATAGATGCAAATCTTATGTTATTCTTAAAGGTATCATGAAATTTGGTGAATGTTGCAGTGATCAAGAATATGTTCATAACATTTTGCATTGAAACAAGCATGTGCAACAATTTACACACAACTTTAGGTCAATATTCATTACTTTTTGTTCTTTATTATGTTTATAATGATTTTAATATCTAGATTATTGTAGCTAAAGTGCCAAGTATTATGTTAATGCTAGGTTACTGCATTCAATGGAAACACACACACACACACACAAAATATACAGTTGTAGGACAGTACTGCAAGATACGTCTTGATAGCTTTACTTAAGAAAATAATATTTGATCATTGGGAGTCAAGATTAAAGAAAAAAACATGAAGACAACAAGTTGAATATCTGTTACAGGCTAGCTGCCACGTTTCCTGAAGTTATTAATCCATCAAAATACAGCTGGAAGGGACCTTGGACCTTTGCATTAAGATTTTTTTTTTTTAAAGGCTGTGCTTAAAGACTCTTTAAAAGAATGCAAATATAAATCCTTCCATTCCCCACCATCCAGTCAGAGCTGAAGAAGCTTCAGCTTCTTGGATGAGAAGCAGAACATCTTCAAAGAAAAACCAGAAAGTCTAGTTGCCTCTTGAAAAAAAAGCACCCTTGGAGAACCATGACCTTGATGACTGAGAATCTCCATACTCTCAAACACTGGAATACTGCTATCATGTGTTCTCGTCCCCCTCCCCCGTGTCCTTTTTTCTAGACTAGCCAAACCCAAATCCTGCAGCCGTTCTTCATATGTTTTAGTCTCCAGGCCTCTAATCATCTTAGTTGCTCTTCTTTGGACTTTTTCCAAAGTCTCAACATCTTTTTTGTAATGTAGTGACCAAAACTGGATGCAGTATTCCACGTGTGGCCTTAATATCTCATTAGCAACAAAATAATTACTCTAGTATTAAAAAAAAGCCTAATTAATTATACTGAGTAAGAGGAAATCGGGCTAATATGCCAAGTCCACTGCAAGCATCCCGCCTTCCAAAGATGGAACACTTTAGAAATGAGGAATAAATATTAAACTATGTTAAATTGGCGGCAGGTATAGATAGGCACTGAGACATTTCTCTCCCTCTTGATACTCAATGAAGGTAGCTGAAGGGTAGTTGGCTGTTCTGTCTCCATTGCAGAAAATGACCTTTCATGTGCCGGTATGACAAACCTCAAGGTGGTGCGGCTGCTCCTGCTCACGGCTTGCTTGAGCTGCAAACAGCCCATGGATTTTTGTGGCCTTTATGTGCCTGGGATGCCTGTAGGATCCCTGGCTTCTGAGTCTGGCAAGGCCTAGCATTTGGTCTCTGGTGCATTCTTCTCCTCCCGGACGGCGACGGTGCGTCCACAGCATGTCCAGCTCATCGAGTCTGGCCTGATGCACGTCAAAAAAGTAAGACCCTCCTCGAAAATAAGCCCAATTACTTATTTTCAAGTCTAAAAGAAAATAAGACTCGGTCTTATTTTCTGAGAAACACGTAGAATTGTAAGAACTAAAGGAATGACAGAAATAACTTGAAGTCCTACTACCCTTACTTTCATAACTTTTGTTTGATAGGGATACAGGTATTTTTTCTTAAATCTCTAGGGCTTCTCCAAACAATTTTCCATCCTTGAATGGGCCCAATAAGAGCACCAAAGCAGACAGAATCTCTGTACCAGTTCTTCAGCTATAACTACCCTCTGGTGGTATTCATCTAGCTCAAAATTCTAGGCTATTTTGGGTAATGTCTGCCCAGAAAAGATCCATCATGGCCAGTTAACTCATGTCCTTCCTAAATTCCTTATGCTTGGGGGCAATGAATTAATTGTTTTGTCTACAGGAAACAGGCTCCAGAAAAGACAGATATAGCAAGAGAAGCTACAGCCTCACGATCTCTATTTTAGAGTATTTCTATCCTGCTGTCTTCTTGTTCTGGGGTGACATTTACCCCATCTTAATATACTATAATCCCAGTATAACAAGATATTGGTATCTTGTCAGATTTTACAATTAAAACAGAAACAAAATTAGAACAGTTACCAAGTCTTATAAAAATGTGGTACAGTAGATTCAGGTAATATATATATATATATGTAAATATTCTGGCACTAAAAGTTTTCAGTTGCAGTTACATTGTGTGTTCATAGAAAAAAACTGTAACTATACAGAAAAAGTTAATAATATATTCAACAAGGATTTAAGAAGCCAAAACTGATTTACCTGTGTGTTTATCATTTCTGCAAAATTCATTTATTTTTTCATTAACTTGATATGTTTTCTGAGGAAGTGATGACAAGCCAATTGCTGCAGAATCATCATCGCTTTCATACCAATTCTTAAAAAGAAACAATGTCTTTATTTTTCTAAATACATAATTTATGAAACTTATTATCTAATTAAAAAGAATTATTGTAATGTAGCTATTTCATCATAAAAACACTGAATCTAATTTACCTCAGGTACAGTAAATGGAATTTTCTGATTATTAGCTTTAAAAATATGTCCTAGCAAATGCAAAGTTCTTGAACGGGGAACAATGTTTTCTTCCTGCATTTTAGTCCAAACAGATTCAGCCTTTTCCAAATCATTATTTTTCTCTGAAAGAAGAAAAGAGAAAATATTACACCTATGTACTGTTGATAATTGTATTTTAACATGTTGCCACAAAAAACAAAGATTTCAAACATTTTAGCAAAAAACTCCACTAAAACTAATAAACTAAAATAAAAAGTACTTTTTTTCTTTCTGCTTCACAATTTATGAAACAATCATGGGAACACCACTGTTTAAGGAAGATTTTATTTAAAAACTTGTTTCAACTCTATTTATATCTATTTTGGAAATTTAACTATCCATAACAATAAGAATAATAAGTCATGTAATGTTGTATTAAGTAAAATTTCATTAATTTGCTGTTCTGGTTATATCATTTGGAGATACTATCTTTGTTGGATCCAAAAGATCCTTCTATGAGTGGAAACAAAATAGTTGTTGTTGATGTTGCATAACTGCTTAAGCAAAGTTTGACAAAGTGTCATAATTGGTAAGTTTGTTTGTACTTTTATGTACTCATTCCTGCAAAGGAATGTGCTCCTCCTCTAGGATCACAAAAGAAATGTGATTCTTTTGTTCATATTTTTATTCATACAACACTAAGTATATAAAATATCCTTCTTAAAATACCAGCATAAATCCTAAATACAGTTTGCAGATGAGAATGCTCCTGGGTCTATTTTCTTTCATTTCTATGACAAAGGATTATAATTAATTACCAAATATAAAGCACCAAGGAACACATTATTTTATCTTCTAAGAAAAATGCTGTTCTTTTCATTTGAATAGAGGAATTGGTTGTGCCTTTTATTTTTGCTGACTGGAGAAATTTTTCATAAAATTTATTTTCTTATATTTCTTCCTCATAGGCATATTGTCAGTATAAGGGAGGATATTCCTATTGGGAAGGAGAGAACAATCTCTTACTGGGGAAAAAATATGCTTTGAAGCCCAATGCTATGTTTCTTTATTTGAATTAAAATTCTGACCCCTTTTTTGCTTATTTTGTGCTGAATAGTAAGCCAATAGTAAACCATCTAAAGCAGAGCTGTGGAGGGAGAAGTGGGTTAATCTGCTGCAGCAAAAAAAGCAAATAGTCCTTTGCATTCTAAGCAGTTTCATAATGCTTCCTTCCATTTTGTGTGGGTTTACAAGGATAACTGGCCTATGCAAACAAGAGAGAGACCGGGCAATGGAAGAAAAGCTTTCAGCATTCATATTTAAGTTCTCTTAAGAAGCTTTTCCCATCTGACATTAAAAAGGGTATAGCAGGCATCCAAAGGTTCAAACTTTTCCACCCTTTGCCATTCCATAATTTACTTTGGAAAATTGTTTTTAAAAAAATAAAAAATATAAATCTTTTCTGGGCTATTTTTTCTGTGACTTGGGAGCCAATTAGCAGATACCATGGCCTCTAGTCAATTTCTGAGTTCCCCAGTCAATTTTGTGTTTCAAAATGCAGGCCACTCAAATGCAGGTCCATGCTTGAATACATTTCAGATGTTTTGGTCCAGACACTGAATGAAATGGGGTTGTTTTGTTGCAGACTGAAAATTTGCTGTTTCATGAAGACAGGTAGAGGATGCAGGGAGAGGGACACACACCACTCCAAGGTGGCAGAAGCAGCCAAGGGAAAACAAAGAAGGAAGTCTCTCTCTCTCTCTCTCTCTCTCTCTCTCTCTCTCTCTCTCTCTCTCTCTCTCTCTCTCTCTCTCTGTGTGTGTGTGTGTGTGTGTGAGAGAGAGAGGGGGGGGTTGGATATACCACTATTCTAATGTGAGGTGGGGGAATGGGGGTGATATGTCCCAGCCTTGCCTTACATGTCCTGTCAAATCTTCTGGAATTTGTTTTGTCCAAATCACCAAAACAGCCAAAATGTTCAGGGTTTTGTTTTGGTTAAATTATAGCTTCTCTGAAAAGGTTCAGCAGAACTTCTAAAAAAATAACTTGCTCTGGGTTTTTAAGCAGAGCACATTTTCATCTTTGTGACTAGCCTTAGTTTTAACAGAATTACAATGTGAGGCTATACTGTTCCAATTTTGAACAGTAACATACACATTCTTAAAAGCATATATATAAAAGCTGTAAAGCTGTTTGACAGTACAAATACATATGAACTTCTGTTTTTTTTCCAAATAATAATTTCAGCTGTTTAACATGCCTGCCAAATTTAAATCTCCCTGAGTTGAATGTGCAGTCACCCTATGCTATGAGGCTCTCAATTTTATAGCATTTTCCTCTAAAGCTTAACAAGTTGCCTGTGTAATGGTAAGATTATGAAAGGCTTGGAAGAATGCAAGTGTACTTGGCTATCTTCTATTGAAAGCAATTATGTACATAGCAAAGAGGAACATTTTTTTCAAATTCTTTTGCAGACAGCAAAACAAGACGGTTCAAAGTAAAGGGAGAAATTACACAGACACTTCTTGAATTCCTGAAATGTGGTTTAGTACTACAGAATGATGGGAAATGGCAACTTTCTTTAAAGAAACTCAAGAGATAAACACCACCTATGCAAAAGAAAATAGGTGGTTTACAAAAACCTTCAATTATCATTCAACCAAAGTAAGCCAACTGTAGAATGTTTCTCTATTCAAGTTAATACTTTAGAACTGAAAGAAAGAAACCAACTGGTAAACTGGAATGCAGCCCAAACACACTGAATATTTCACCCATGGACAAGTTGCTAAACTGAATGCAAAAATGCCACCTAATTTTTCTTTAAATAGAATATATGAGCACTGGTCAAAAAGAAGGAAAAATAGCGTTATGCCAAGATCTTTAAACCAGAACCTGCAAAGGGGGGGGGGGAGAGATGGAGGAAAAAACTGAAGGCCCAATGAAGGCCCTCAGTTGTAGGGAAATTGTTACAAATGTAAACAAGAATAAATGCAGAACTTTATGCTTGTGGCTAAACAGAATCCACAACCATAGTTGTCACCAGCCCATTTAGATAATATCTGGAGGAAAGTAGTTCAGATCCCAGCTTTCTTAAGTATTCTAAATCTGTTTTAAAGCAATGTGTAAGGAGGGAAGATAAGCAAGATACCTGTTTTGGTCCTTTTCCTTGTGATGAAGCTAAACTAGACACAGAATCCTCTTTTTATTTGAGCATATGTTTTACACACTGAAGGCCTCAAGATGAACTTTGGTCTTTTCCAGTTAAGAACTGGTAGGAAATACTTATTCTGGAGATTTGTAACCTTTCAGAACAGGCAACACTGGATGATAATAATATTTACTCTTGTCTGGTAAATGGAAATTTTATGCACCTAACCTCCTTGGTGGTTTCTACATTTTATTTTTAATTAGTTGATTGTAAGGATACATATCTATTTTTTCATGCTACAGTTGCATTGGCCTTTGGGGGGATGCTTTGCAATTATATTCTTATGATAGATAAGTCTAGCCTATGAAACATAAAATAAAACTGTTCAGTTTACTTACGGCATAATAATAACAGAGAATAATACATCTGATCTCTATCACAATCAAAGAGGTTTTGAGTCAGTGTTACCAAGGCTTCCAGGCTCTCACCCTTTAAAATAAAAACAGAACATGTATATTATAATATTCATATTTTTTTGTTTACATTGGGAAATTATACAACTTCCCATACAATCTATGTTGACAAAGGTGTTAAGGCCTGATTAATAGGAAAATAACATTGAATGAATCATATGTTTTCAAAACATTGACCAATGATTTAGTAATAATTTGCATAACCTATGAATTCTTCGAACACATGTAAACACAAACCTATAAAAATATTCAAAACATGCACAGATATTTCAAACATTACATAAATCTATCTAATATAGCAATTTTCATATATTTGCATTAATAGTATTCATACATTGGCCCCTCAAATATTCTCTTTTAGTATGAAACCACTTTCATTTGCCTTTTGGTCTAACATACCAGCAACTGCTTCAATGTCTAAATATATATGTAGGTTTATCTGGAAAGCTATTTGCCTTGTTGGAGAGTGGTTGATAGCACTTTTAAAAAATACGGATAGCATAATGTTTACTTGAGTTCTTAAACCTACTGGTGCTATAGTTCGAACAGCCTGTAGTGCCCATTTTTTTCTCACTTCTACACATTGTGAGGTATCAGACATTGCAAGTTAGAAAAAAAGCACTTCATTGGGCT
Source organism: Oxyrhabdium leporinum (assembly GCA_032468155.1). Taxonomy (NCBI): domain Eukaryota; kingdom Metazoa; phylum Chordata; class Lepidosauria; order Squamata; family Cyclocoridae; genus Oxyrhabdium; species Oxyrhabdium leporinum. Next base: position 69,306 of record JANHFL010005050.1, read on the forward strand.
TTTTAGAAAGATACAAGAGGCATCATGTGACATCTATCACAAACAGAGGCAAAGAATTTGAAGGAAGAAAGGAAAAGCATCTTGCTTCCCAAAAACCTAATCAAGTAAACTCTCCAAAAGGATAAAAGGAGATAGTGTGCTCCTCTTTGGCTGTTTTGCAGCAGGCATAGTAATAGGTCATTAACTGTATGAACTAACAAGATTTTGCAAAAATAGAAAGAGGAGAGTGATCAGAGCAGCTGTATGTTTTGAAGGACTATCCATTGAGCTTTGAGGATAAAAGGATAATTATCCTATTATAATCTCTTGGTAGACCAATATCAAGAGCTTCTAATTACTCAGTAAGAATTATTGAATGATTGCTTCCTGCAAAATAAGCAACAATTACAAGAGGATTTATTCTAGGTTTATTCCAGTCAATTTCTAGATTCTAGAGTTTCTCCAAATGAGGTAACAGAAGTTTTTCTGGGGAATTTTAAGTGATAGTCCCATCACATTTCCTCTAAGGCAAGAATTTGTATTTGATTTAAATGAAAGCCTGACAGGGGAACAAGAAGAATACAAGTTCTATTATCAATGGTTCCCTGAAAGATGAAAAGAGCCAGTTTGGTGTAGTGATTCAGGCATCATGCTAGAAATTGAGAGAAAGTGAGTTCTAATCCCACTTTAGGCATAAAGCCTGTTGGATGATCTTACACTAATCACTTTCTTTTAGCTATCAGAAGGAGAAAATGCAAACCACTTCTGGAAAATCTTGCGAAGAAAACTGTAGGGACTTGTCCATATAGTCTTTGATTGAACTGAACATGATTAAACAGAAGGGGGGGGGGATGGAAAAAAATCAAACAAATGAAAATGAATAGAGCAAATCCATAATGGTGACTTGCAATGTTTGTAGCATGTTTATTTTCCTGCCTGAAAATAACCTGATGAATATTTGAGAAATATTGAAGGGAAAAAAAATGGAGCTTCAGCTAACAAGAATGAAAATTTTTAAGTTCACAGAAAAGAAGCTCTTCTAACAAAAACTAATTGCGGAAGTAATTCTCTATCAATAACACAAGTCGAACTGGAAGATGTGCACTAGAAGAGCGTAACAACTACTGGGAAGAAACCCAGAAGATAGTAAGCACTACTGGAATTCATAGTTTTCAGATTTACAGGTGAATACAGTTCTGAGTGCTCAAAAGAAGAAAAAGAAACAATGCAGATCCTTAAAGATGGCAGATTCTTAAAGGACACAATGGATGCAACAAGACCAAGAGGAAAGTCATGGTAGTTGGTGATTAACTACCACAAGGAACTGAAAGAAGCATATACTGTCAGGACTCACTGGCTCTTGAAGTGTGCTGACTGCTAGAAGCAAGGATTCCAGAGATGGGACAGAAAAAGTCTTAACATGTTTACCGATATAGTGTTATCCTTCTTGTGAATCATATTGGAACAAATGATGCTGCCTAAGGACTTAATAATTTTGGGACAAAGTTCAAGATATAGATAATTTAGGTGGGGATTCTATTCATCCTGCAAATACTTGACGAGGACTTGAAAATTATATGCCAAAACACATATCAAGATCAATGACATGGGATATTGGTGAGGTGCCACAAAGGTTTGTCCTGAGTTTTTTACTCTTCAATATTTTTTTTTATTGAGGTGAGGGAATGCTATTCAAATCTGCAGATAACACAAAATCAAATGGGGTGAGAAATCCTGCAGGAACGTAAAATTTTTAAATGATCTAGGCTGAAAGTAACACAATGAGAGACAAGGGCAAAATTTGTAATTTAGGAAACAATAATTAAACAGATGAAATGGATGGTTTGGTAACAACACACGTGAAAAAAAAATTGAAACAGTAGTTGATCACAAGCTGAATGTCAGCCAGCAATGTGATGTGTTTGCCAAAAAGACAGATTCAATTTTACATTCCATCAACAGAGCCATATAATTTTTTTGAAAATTAAGACTCTTATTCTTATTATTCCTATCTTGCTGATAATTTCTAAGACTACAGGAATTAGGGAATGAGAAATTTAAATCCTATACAGAGAACGTTGAAGGAGTTGGGCATATTTGGCCTTGAAAAAAGATGGAGGGGGTGGGGAGGAATATAGCATTGCTCTAACGCTAGAAATACCAAATACAAAAAAATTCCTTAGTTTAAGTGGTCTAAATTTCTTTCTCCAATTTAATTATTCTGAACTAGCTATTTTATGACCAGAAACAGTCACAATTCATGTAAAGGGTGAGAAGAATGGCGAGAAAATAATAGTGCCTTAAAGATCATCTATAGCAATGTCTCTCAATACTGGTAACATTAAGACGTGAGGACTTCAACTCCCAGAATTCTCCACACATTTTAAAGTTGCCCAGGTTGAGAAGACTAATCTAAAGGATAAGGAAATCAAGAATAACTAATCACAGAGAAATTACAATGCTGCCATCTGGAAACTGGATCAAGTACTATTCAGTGATCACTGCAGAAAGTAATCTATTTGTCCTTGGATATGAATGATTTGATAGTAATGTGATAGAATTCTACTGAATCAATAATATACACAAACCAAAATTAATAGTATACATACATTATTATTTGCAATACATCTGTTTGCAAACCATTGCAATCTTTCTGGTTTTGCTCTTAAGCCAGGTGTCTGTAAAAGAAAGAATTCAAAATAAGTAAGTACTTGTTTTCTAAGGATAATTTCTTCAAAACAAATTATTAACCTGAATTTATAATTTGGCTTTCTGAAAGGCGAATGCGAACTGAACCCCCACTGGGCTTTATAGTAAAAAATTCTTACTTATCCTAAAATAGCAAAAACAAAATTTATTTTTTATAATAAAGTTTATGGTATCAATAGAACTGTGCTTTTAAATTGACATTCCAAGGTAGAATATACATATAAATACTATACTTTCAAGTGCTTATTTCTTGAGACAGTCTGTCCTGAAGAATAGATTCTTTTGTACCTATCGTTTATGTCATAGTCTACTGATGCTGACTACGTATATACCTATTTATACATAAGATTCACTTAAAATAATGTAATTTGTTAGAACACAAATAGCTCAATTTGAAATTGTTTTTCATGCACAAAACTATTAAAAAATGTTTGGCATTTTAAATTTATTTGTCAAATTTAGAAGACAGCCAAAGACTGAGCAGCAAACAACTTTAAAATAAAGAAAGAAGAGAACAATGCACATCCTGAGGAGCAAACGTTAGAGAAAAATCCTATAAAGGGCTCACCACCTGCTCTGTAGAGAGTAAAGGAAATATCCTTGATTGAAATACAGGTAGTCCTCTTACAACAGTTTGTTTAGTGATCATTCAAAGTTACGGCACTGAAAAAAGTGATTTATGGCCATTTTTCACACTTATGACCATTGCAGCATCCCCATGGTCACGGGATCAAATTTCAGACACTTGACAAATGATTCATATTTATGACGGTTGCAGTGTCCCATGTGATCAACTTTTACGACCTTCTGACAAGCAAAGTCAATGGGAAAACCAGATTCACTTAACAACTGTGGTATGAAAGATCTTAAAATGGGGCAAAACTCACTTTATAACTGTCTTGCTTAGCAACAGAATTTTTGGGCTGAATTGTGGTCATAGGTTGAGGACTATTTGTATAGGCAAAGTGGGCTGAAACATTTTTTTTTAAGCCTTAGGAAGCAAGATAATAGTTGGAAGTGGCTCAGGCAGACACTTCTCTGATTCACTGGATACAAGAAGGGGGTTTGGATATAGGGAGTATATAATAAAGCAGGGATATAAATAAATAAAATAAAAATATTGTATTTTGATAATTCAAGTCAGGCATCCAGAATTCTCCAATACAACACCAAACTTTTTTTTCCTGCACAATTGCCTTCCTGACAGTCACTTCACAATAATCACTCAGAATGAAAAGATATATAAGGTTTAGTAACAGTGGTGAAATCTATTTTTTTTTCACCACCGGTTCTTTTTTTTTTTTTTTTTTCCAAATAAGTTTTATTTTATTTTCATACCAAATCCTCTATTACACGGTGTGTCGTC
>JANHFL010005050.1:78194-105630 GCA_032468155.1 Oxyrhabdium leporinum
GGTATATTGGATTAATATACTGATGTAAGAGTATTGCTTATAAGTTGTAAACCGCCCCGAGTCTTCGGAATGGGGCGATATATAAATGTAAAAATAAAATAAATAAAAAATAAATAAATGTCAGGTACTGTGAGGATTGTTTGCTTTCCAACTGGACACATCGTTACAGCATAGAAAAACTACCCAATGCTTTACTTCACTATATACGTTCCCCAACAGGATATTGCTGTGGGTCACCTCCATCCTTCTAGAACTTGCAAAGGGTTGTTGACACCTAAATATGTCTTTCATACTATACTTTCATACTTTCATACTCCTATATTCTCAGTCTTTTAAATACTCAATTCAAATGAAAGCCTCAAAGTCAATAAAGTAGCATAAAACTTTTTTTTTCCAAAAGTTCTTGTGCTAATTGGGATGAGGTGCTGTTTTAGTGTGATTGCTCCTTTTTTGGTTGCTACCGTGGTTGCAGCAAAGTTCCAAGCAGAACAGGGACATGCTGTTCATTATAGCTTGTGGTCCTGGCAGTAGAATGATAGTCCTTTTGCCTGCTTGTCATAGTAGCTACTATCCAGATGTCACCTTTGCCTGTATGTCTTTGTTCAGGGGTGTTCAACCTTGGCAACTTTAAGACTAGACCATGCTGGCTAGGGAATTCTGGGAGTTGAAGTCCACAAGTCTTAAAGTTGCCAAAGTTGAACAATTGCCTTTGCTTATCATGTTTCTTCCTACACCCCTTTTCTCATAGTATTTGCTTTTTCCAGCTAAGAGCCAGGTGGGATGAGGCTGCCTCTGGACATTGGCATGTCCTTGAAAATGCCAGGGTTGGCTCAATTATCAAAGGGATCTGCCATATCAGCTTGGATGCTTCTGGATAAAGTTGTGAGTGAAGCATGAGGGAAGTGGGAAATGTTTCTGCATGGCTACACCTACTTTTCCCAAGTGCAAAGACAGCAACCCAGATTTACTCCCTCACACCTTCCAATCTCTATAAGCTGCTTACTATTAGGAGAAAAAGAAGTGCTAAATGAAAGATCAGGCTACAGCAGACACTGCTGTCTGGCTGATTAACTCTTAGACAAGCATTACAAATAAATCTAAGTATAGTCTGCAGCAAATTAAATTCCAGTGCTTTAAAGAACAAAGAATTTGTTAGAAAAGAGGATTAGCAACTTTACACCCAGGAATGCTGGTTTAATTTGTTTCACAATGTAAGATTTATATGCAAATATTATGTGGATATTTCATAGGAAATTTAACAAAGTAAAAAAAAACAATTTGAATATACAGGAGATTATTTCATTTCTAAACATAATTATACATATTTTAAAGAGCTGCCCAAGGTCTCCCTTGGCTTCCTACCACTCATATGTGATTAGATTTTAGCTCTATTTAACGTTGATTACAACAACACTAATTAATGGCTAAAAAGTTTAAATATATTCCAATTAACACTGAATAGCTATAAAAGATTATGGTACTTTAGACATACTCTCACCTCAATGATCTTCTTGGCTTCTTTGTATTTGCCAGTTGCCAGAAAGGCAAAGAAGAGATCAAACATCATTCCCATCTGTTTTTTCTCTTCAGTGAGAAAGTCGAAAACTGTAAAATTTATTTAAAAGACTCATTAGGCTAACATTAACAAGGAACATTAAAAAGATAGTAAGTTATATGGTCACTTGTAATTTTTTATTCAATGTCATTTACCGATCTCTTATATTGGTGAAATAAAACAATCACTGCTAAAAAAAATCACAAAATTAAGCTATGACTAAATGGTCACCAACCAATTAAAAATTACATGTATCAATTATTTTATAATAAAGAAAAGCTATGTAACATGTAGATATTAGAGCAGCTATGAGAACTTATTTAAAAATACAAGGTGTCCTATTATTATAGCATATTATTTGAATCTCCTTATTTGAACAAACCTTTCCAACAGTTTATTTGGTAAAAAATTGCACTTTGAAACAACTGGAGAAAACAGAAATGCTTAATAGACGTGACTAACCTTTCTTCACAGTTTCAGTGTCTCCCTTCTCTATTAATCCACATAAGATTTCATGAAGTCTAGGCAGTGTACTGTACTTCCTATAGCAATCAAATAACACTTCTACGGCTGTTAATAAGTCATCCCTTAAAGAAAATCCAGCAAAAGATTTTAGCAGGAAGAAAAAAACACCACACCTTAAAATGGTAATTTGAATATCACAATGTAATTCACAGAGTAATACCGGTTGTTATTTTAAAAATGCAAATATACTGCACAAGTTTCTTTTTTTCTCATTCTATCTCCTGTAATGCACCTATTTTATAGTTCTGGTCATTCATATACTTTAGTTAACTAATTATAACCTAAGTTTATTCATTCATTTACAAATTATAAATTTAAAAGAGAATTTAAGCATTTTAACCAATTAATACACTAAAGAAATATAATCTGGTAGTTCTACCATACAAAAATATTAACATTCAGTTGGTAACTATGAATCTGAATCTTAACTAAGCAGCATAATATAATGAGCTGACATATAGAAATATATTTTTCCTTATTAACCATAAATCCTAATGATATATATGTGCCCATAACAAAAACATCATTGGTCTAATTTAGTATTCCATTAGTTAATAAGTATATGATGATGGTAGTGTGGTCAGATATTTGCCAGATTAATTCAAAATTTTAGTGAAAATTGATAAATATGTTAGAGACATCTTCAAAACTAACTTCTAGCAGTTAATTACTGATATTTGTTGTATTAGATAATTATACAGAAAATGTTGAGAGCAATTGAAAATTCAGCATGTCATATTTATGAAACAAGACTATTACATAACTTCAAAAACAAAATTTTTGAAAGAAAATTATTCCTTTAAACTGTTCCCATGAATTATTGTTTTTAAAAGGTTGCTAAAATTTTGTAAAGATTGATGCAAATTTAAATATTAATTACAAATGTAGGCAACATAATGATATTACTCCAATCTGGATGAAATTGTAAATAGCTTGGCTTGTTGGATCTTTACCTTATCCCCTTTTACTGAGCCCTGTTTACAGAACATCTTCTGGCACCCCACAGAGTCATTTGAATTATTGTCATTTGGGGTGAAGACTAAATTACAGGTTAATTTCAAAACTGCAAGGGGATGATACAAACTAGATTACTGTCATACAAAAGAAATGCTATGGTAGCTACCACACATGGATATAAAGCTTAATATAATCAGTGTTTTCTTCTGTTCCAGATAAAAGTTCAGTTAACACACATAGAAACAGCTTGGAAACTCTTCCCCACAATTTTCTTTAGGGTACAATTTTATATGTTCAAGTTTTCTCTATTTCAGTTTCTGACAGTGACTCTGGAAAGAGCAATAGTATTCAACTCAGCTGCTTTTCCACAGTATTAAATTCATTGTTTATATCAAAGCTATCAATAAATGAGTAATTGGAATGCCAACCAACCAGATACATTACTAGTGTAAACATTATTCAAATACAGAGTTCTGAAAAATCTACCCTGTGTTTGCAAACTAAGAAATGAGTGAAAGGTAAAAGGGTTAAAAGTAATACTTAGGAGTAAAAGGAATATATGCACTTATAAAAGTTACATTTCTAAACTGTCATCTTGACTCAACATCTGGAGAGTACTAGAATGACATCTTAATATTCAGTTTCAAGATTGTCAAATGAGAGTTCTCCAATCACATTTACAAAATTAATCACACCTACAGCAGAAAGCTCTGGAATTAAAGTGCTATGCATGCTAAGAAACTTTCTTACCCACCAATGTCCAGATTTCCCCAAGCAAGAGCTGCAGAGAAAATACCCTTACAGAACCAGATGCAACATCAGAAACTTCTCAGTGTGAGAGAACTAGTAATTGGTTCTTTTAAAAAATAACAGCAGCAGCAATCAGTTATTCACAATGAGATATGTTCACTGAGTCACTCTGAGCCCAAGCCAGGATTTTTAATAAGCCACTGCAAAAATTAAATGGAACTATAAGAACTCAGCCTCAACCAAAGTCGTGCTCTACTGTTATGCAACCTCCTTTTTAAAGAACACCTTTCAAAAACAGACTTGTCAAATCAACTACCCTTCTGAGTTTCTTTATATATAATTTTTAGAAAAGAACATTTCAAAAGAAAAAAAAAATGACAGAAAAAGGGAAGTAAACAAAAAAGTAACAAGTGAAAAGAGCACAAGGAAACAAGAAAAGAAAAAAGGCTTCTGATATTCTTAAAAGTGGTTATAATTATATTTTGCCCTCTTTTTCCAAAGTTACAACATAACTTCCTTCTTTCCATAGTTTACCCTTTCTAAAGATCAAACGCATAAATCACAAGTTCATTAATAATCACTGATAAATGTAGTTATTGTCCTTTTCTAATTATGCAAGTCAATTTTGACACACCTGCTAATTGTCATCTTTACAATCTATTCCTCCACTATTGGTATTTCAAAGCCTTTCCATTTTTGTGCATATAATAATTTTGCAACAGTTACATAAAAACATGATCTTCCATAACTCTTTTCTAATTGTCTATCCATTAGTCCAAACAAGAAAAGTTATGGTTTCAATTGAATATTCATCTTTAAAACTCTTTGTATCATTGTATTTGAACCCAAAATTTTCTGATTTTTTTGCAAGTTCACTGGGCATGATAAAATGACCCTTCATGTTTTCCCATATTTAAATTTGAAGTACCTTTATACATTCTAGACAATTTTTCCTGGTATATCATTTTATGAAATACCTCTTTTAAATAATAGTGTAATGTAAATTTCAATCGTTTCAGCCACATATTTTCCCATTGCTCAAGCAATATATTATGTGCAAGTTCTTAGCCTACTTTATCATATACTCTTTCACCTGTTCTTTTTCCATTTCAAATTTCATCAAAGTCTATACATTTTAGCAATTACTTGTTCATGATTTTATATAGTTCAATTCCAAATATCCTTTTATCTATTTTAAATATTTCTTTTAATTCTGCATATGAAAACTACTGAAAACTAAATCCCTCTGCAGTGAAATTATCTTGATTTCATCTTATGTTGTCTCTTGTACAGCCCTTTATATGTTAACCATTTCTCTTAGCCTGCTGCTTATTTTCTTGAAAATTCTTCTTGTGCTGACATCCATACATATATTTTGGGTATAATTTGGGTTTATATCTATTCCATGTGCTCAATTTGGCACTTTTAATATAATGATTTTTAAAACCTATATTAACTCCAAGCTTCAGGTCATGCACTTCCAGTTCTAAGATTCTCTTATTTCTTAGCAGCATTCACTTATTCAACCAAACCAAGCTGCAGGTTGCAAAATACAATCTCAAATCAGGCAGTCCTAGTCCTCCTCATCCCTTTCTCTCTTGGAGTTTTTTTTATTTAATCTTTAGAATCCTTGGTGCTCTCCCAGCTTGGTTGTTTTGAGACAGTTCATTACCCAACTAGGTACCTTCATCAGTGCTACAAGGGAATGGGGTTTGTTCTCTGAGAGCGCAATGAAATGTCTGCAAGAAAACAACTAGGGTCAGGGTGCACCAAGGAAAACACTGTTCAATCCTGAGCTACAAATATTCTCTTATATTTAACTCCTGCCATACCAACTAACACACATCTTTCTGCCATTGTTAAAATGGTACATATTATTTATAAAAATAGCTACTGTTAAAACAAAACAAAAAAACCAGCACTATTTTAATCATAAAATTCTACCTAACAATGTCAATTGTACTTTTTCCCAATCTTAGCACATCCATAACTTCATTTCATGTCTTAATTGTTCTGAAAAGACATACAATTCATATTAGTCACCCAAATATTTCACCTTTCTCTCAAATCTTAAAACCATTTACATAGTTTTTGCTCTTCCACCCATGTTTTATTAACATCTTCAATTTCTCATTAATTTTAAATCCAGATAGCACATTAAAATCTTTTAATTTTTAAATTAATATTTCTATTTCTTCCATAAGACTTTCCAGATTTTCACCAAATATTGCCCATAATTTACACTTTTCCTTTTTAATCCTCACTCTAGCAATTCTTTTGCCTTATCTTATGATTCTATTCAATATTTCCAGAGCTAATATGAATAATAATGGCATAAAGGAGTTTCCTTATCTATATTTCACAAATGTATGTCAATTCTGTTTACATTTATCTGCCTTCTGTGAAGTATAAATTGATTATGTCCATTTAATAAAATTCTCATCGAAGACCATATCTTCCAAAATCTTAAACAAGAAAGTCTAGTTCAAATTGGCAGAGACCTTTTCTGCATTTAGAAAGATCAGTGAAGCTTGTTTTTCCTTATGTTCTAGGTATTCCAAAATGAATTTCAGTTTCTATTATCTCTCAACCGACTCTTTAGTAAAAATTGAACCACCTCACGCTCCTTACCTGGGATTCGATCTGCGAGACTGCTTAACGACTTGAAAGTAAAGATTGCAGTTGTTGAACAAAGCAGTCATGTGATGTCTCACTTAATTGCTTCAGTAATTGCGATTCTGATCCCAATTATGGCCCAATTAAGTGAGGACTACTGTAACGCTATATTAGCATATTTTGATCCAGCTACCTCATATCTTTCCACTCTATAAAATAGAGTTCATTTTTGCCAAATAAGATAAAATAACATAAAACATTGTAGCAATTATTCCTGAAAGAAGCTGGAAATCCATCTGGTCCAGGCACTTCCCCTCTTTTAGCCTATTTTATGGCTTCACAAACTTCCTTGTTGCAATAGGTCATTCGTTATTAGTTTCCATTTTTCTGTAATCTTCACTAAATTTTATTTCTTGAGGCTGACCTTTCTGAAAAAAGAATGCCAGATTAGACAATTGTTAGATCTGATCTAGCATGGTTCTTCCTAGCACCACAGATAATTGTATTTTCAAATGGTGAAATTTTAATATAGATCTAGTTACTTGAACATTTTGTTCCATGAGCATAATCTTACAACTGTTCATAATATTGGTTTACAAAAGTTGGAACATTTTGCTATTCAGATACATTGCTACATTTTTTTAAACAAAGCTGTTTCATTGTTACTTGCATACTTGCCAGTTTATATATTGCCATCCCAGCAGTATAGTGTCGTAACTGTTTTGAGCGCTCTATTCTACAAGGTGATATAGGGCTTCTGCCTAGATAAACATGCAGACTAGCTATTCTCTGTTTGATTAGGAATTAATTTATCATTCATACATTTAATTGAAAATTGAATTAATTAGTGATTAAGCAAATGTTATTTTGCAATTCACCTGACTGAACCTTAACAGGAAATAATGTAATTATGAAATTAATTCATTTCATTAATTGCAAACATTTTCAAAAAATTGCAATATTAAAAATTATCTGTACAAATTAGAAACCATTTATTTGTGAATTACAGCTAAATGCATAATTCTTTTTCTTCTTCTAGTTTTAATTTATAACAAATATTAATACTAAAAAAAAGTCACTCAGTTTTTTAGTCAGCATATAAAAACCTATACAAACCAAGGAGCTTGCTTGATTAAAAAAAAGTAAAATAAGAAGCTAAATATTGATTTTAATTGGAATAAAGTGTTTTAATGTTCTGCATAGCATATTAGTGAAGTGGCAATTTACCTAAGGGTTTTACTAATTGGAATGCTCTCAAACCAGAAATCACTAGAGAGAAAGGAAGGGAAAAGGGGGGGGGAGAGGACTGGAGGGGACACAGAATAATAAAAACAAACCCCTTTGCAAATCTAAAGCAGAAGTTAGCATGGAAGGAAATCAATTCAAGAAGGTACAATCAGCTTAAAAAAATTATTCTGTTAAGAGAACAGGGCTCTTAAAAGAGCTAAATGTGGCCCTCCCCCTCATTCATCAGCTTTAAGGAGGAATCTTCAAGGAGACTCATGTTGCAATTACAACTAATCCTCCCCAAAAAATTAAATGTGTTGAAGGCTTTGTAATTTCCCTAGGTACAATTTAGCTGTCACTTACTTTAAAATTTACTCAAACATGAATTCCGAACAGCACTAACTTCACATGTCAAGTGCTTTCCAGCCAATTGAGTCTAAACTGGAAGTCAGTGTTAAACAACTGAATGATTAGACAAGATAGCTCATTTCCCTACTCTTTTGTTCAGAATAAAATGCCACATTTACATTATCAGGCTCAACAGGATTTTCTGACAGAGGGAGAGAAAAAAAACCCCAGCGAACACTGTCCGTACTAAATGCATGAAGCCTGTCATTTACCAATCAGCCTTCAAAAAGTAATAGCAATGAATGTAACTTAATTACGACCCAATGATCCTTGACGAAAAATCATCTTATCACTGTTCTGTTCTCCTAGGGCAAATGAACCACTTTTGTCCTTTGGCACTAAGGATGTAAAATTCTTAATTGCAATAATGTAGTAAGAGAGACAAACCTTTCCTTCACTTTTTTTTTATTGTGTTGGTGAGAAGGAAACAATCCATAAATAATGCAGACGTTTGAAATAAATATAACATAAGCTGATATGGGTGGTGTATGTATAGATTTCTCCATAGTGTTAGGAAAATCAGTAGTTTGGAAGGGTGGAAAAATTACTTTAAAAATAAGACTAGAAAGTTTAGGCCAGGATTATTAATCAATTGCTTACTCTCAGTTCAAATCTGTTTTAAAAAGAAATTGCTACAGGCATTGTTCAAGCACCATAGGATAAATTATTCCATAACTTATCGGAGTGGCCAAAAGAATTTAACTATGACTGGGAGACAGCTGTAGTCTCCCAGTCATAAAAAATGTTCCATAAGAAAAGCTGAACTGAAATTAGTAATGTCATTTCAAGACTATTTTCTCTACTGAAACACATATATCCATACCGTTTTGTCAGTGTCTACATAGCAGTTCATTGATGCATTTATACTGCCTTCTCTCTCAATTGGTTTCATTTGCCTTCAGTGTTACTGTCATGTAGCCAAATCTGACTGGCTATTTAGCATCACAATGACATCTTATTCACAATATCACTGACTGGTTGGGATCACTCCCACGATGGATCCGGGAAATAGAATTTTATTTTCAGATTGGCTTTACATGTAGTCTTCGAGTTACAACCACATTTGGGACAAAACTTTTGGTTGCTAAGAAATGTAGCTGTGAAGTGAAATGTCATGTGACTGCATCACTTAGCAACCCCAATTCCAGAAATCCCATTTGCCATCATTAAGCAAATTTTACCAGTTGTTAGCCAATCCTAGACATTCCAGGATGGTCCCTACCAATGTTCTCTCGGTAAGGTAAGGTGCCTCCAACCTCTCCTACCTGCCTATCTCTCCTTTCTCCATGTCTGTCATTTTAATGGCCTTGCACCCTAGCCTGTGACTCCAGGCTTCTTGCCATTCTCCAGGAAGTAGTAGCCACCCTAGCTTACTAAGCACTGATCACCCTGTACTCTGAGATCCCTGCCATTCTGGTTTTTGGTGCCTCAGTCCATCTTTGCCATCTTCTTGCTGCCACTACTGATGAGGCACATACACAGTCTAGCTTGGTGAGGCAGGACTGGGTTTTGTGTTACATTATGGCTAGGGGGCTGCTTTTTACAGTCCAGTAGCAGTGCACCAAAGCTCCCCTTTGTGCTGTGCTCTTGGGCTGGGCTGAGTTCGACTTTGCATGGGGGGGGGGAGAGACTAAAGCAGGGCCCTAAGCTGCAGCACATCAAACCAACCCTGTGCAAAGAGTTCCTGGACAGAGCTGGGGTTGGATTTGTTCTGCCAAAAAAAAAAAGGGGAGGGAGTATAAACTAGCCAAGGGGCTAGTGGTAGATCCACTCAGCTGGCAGAACACACAATGGTAGAAGGTCAAAAGGACACAAGCAGACATATGGGGGAATTGCAGCGCCCCTGTGGTCATATGTGTGTGACCAAATTCTGATTACATTACCGTGGGGACACTGCAAAGGAAGTAATCTGGGGTACGGTTTGCAAGCCCCTTCATTCAGCACCCCTATAATTTCACAGCAGTCACTGAATGAGTGGTCATAGGTCAGAGACTACCTGTATGTTCCCTAAGTAGCATAATCATGTCAAGAAACCTTATTGGCTTATCAGCTTTCATAAAAATTCTTGTAAGAGCTCAGAAAAAATACTATAAATATATCCAGTCAAAGGTGGAAACAGCAGCAAAAAATTTCACAATGTCAAGAATGTCAAATAATATAAAAAAGTTATCATTTGTAAAAGATTCTTTAAACATTTAAAAAAGCCAAAAGCTTATAAAATATTATATAAGGAAAAAATCCATAAATGAAATTTCCGCAAGATCTTACAAAATTATAGTCATTTCCAAGATTGAGGTAAGCCATGCTGTAGTACCCTTGAGTTAAGCCATTAAGTACCCTTTCTGTGCACTAACATTTTCAATGGAAGTCCTCACCACAGTATCTTCAGCAGGATGAAGCTGACCATGAACATATCAGAGAAGTCCTTCCTTATGTTTGGGACACTCTTCTCAAAGAGATCTAATGAGTTTGGACATCTGATTATTTGTTCAACCATTGTAAAAGGTTTCCTATATTTGCAGTTGTACTGCGTCTCAGTCCACTATATGAAGACAGCTCTTCAACATTTTATATTAAAAAATATACACTTTTTATTTGTCATTTAAGAACTCATTGGGGAATGTTAATTTAGAAATATATTTAAATAGAAAATAATGCTGAGAGTGTCAGACATCCTGACTGAATAAAAATATTATTTCTGGCTCCAAACCCACCCACCCCACTTTTGCTAAAAGGAAGCTTTCTCAGGACTGCCCCAAACCTGTTGGAATATCATCAACCTTATTCCAAAAAATATAGGAACAGAAAGTAGGACTTTTAAAAAATCTGGTCAGAAGGTTAATCAGCTTGTGTTAAGGTTGAATAACACATATTCACTTACACATTTTTAAAAGTTTTGCCATGTCTCTGTGATAAACAAAATTATTGCAACGTTATATGGGAAAGACCTTTGGAGACAAGGGTGGGGGGAGGTGGGGTATGATGCTGCCTAAGAAACGATTGGGTAAGAAACAGTATAGCTGGAACTGCAAAATGGGCAGGGCAAGAGGTTCACAAGAGATTATCCCTAGTTTTTCAGGCTGTAAATGAGACGGCAGAAAAATGGCACTTTCAGACTTTCAAGATTCTGTTAATATAGCTATATGATAAAGTAGAATTAGTTTATCTGGTCTAGCTGGTAAGGCTGACAATTATACACACTACCACAGAGTAGCCTGAGCCATTAAGAAGCTGTCCCATTTACTGGCATCCTGACTGAACTGAATGCAGATATCTATATGACATACATGACTAATAAAATAATCTTGCACATGTTCAGAGAGACAGTATATATTGGAACAAATGGAGGGGGTATCAGTGGATATGTTCCCCTTGATAGAACTTCTGTCTCTGGATTTTACACCAGATTCAGAACAGGAATGAGAACCAATTTGATGTAGTGGTTAAGTTACAGAATAGAAATTGAGAGTGTGTGAGTTCTAGTCCTGTCTTCAGCATGAAGCTAGCTAGATGACTTTGGGACAATCATTGACTTAACCCTAGAAGCAACCTAGAAGCAATAGCAACCATTAAAAAAAACAGATTTTACCCCATCACAACTTCATTCAAGTTCATAAGAATGTTAAACATTGAATAATGTTAAATTAATGAATAATAGTCTGGCACCTATGTCCCCTTGCGGCATACTTTCCAACTGCATTCTTGAATATGGTGGATTTGAACTTATCACAGTGAAACACAGGAAGATAAAATTCTTCAGATAAAATGTATGGTCATAATTGCTACTTGTTGTCTGTTAGTAATATGAAAATTAGACTTTTTCATGATTAGACTTTTATATATAAAAATTAAGATAACCTGACAGCATTTAAAAATGACATTTTTTCAGGGTATTACCCCACCCTCCCACTATGCAAAAGCTCCATTTGCAGAAGTGCAAACCATCTCATCTCTCTATCGACTCCTCAGTACATATTGTGAAAACACAGCTATAATATTCAAAAGATTGTGAAAGATTTTTTAATATTTATATGTAAAAACTAGCACTAATAGTTATCATCTCACTTATTCTCTATCCCACCTGCATATGAACCAAATATTCAGAACAAATAGTTACATATAAATTTAGCAAAGCCTGTAAATATTACAGTCAACCTGAAATAGCAATAAGGGTCTTGTTCTTAATATTACCATTTCCTATGCCTGGAGCACTAAAACTGCTTAGGATTCTGAACCATCCTAATACTCCCAATGGTATGACAATCAAAACCAGAGTTTTGAAGAATGGAGCTCATAGTTTAAAACAATTTAATATCTTTAAGTCTCTCAGCCCCAACTATTGTACAAGGTTGCTGTTGAGGGGAGAAAATGAAAACGGAATCCAGGCAAGATGCTCTGAGCTCTAACAAATAACATTATTAAACCAACAACAAGCTCAAAATTGACATAAGAGAAAGAGAACACAAATGCATTCAACATATTATAAAATACTCTTGACCAGTGAGTGAAGAAAAAGAGGGATGTATTAGCAACTAGGAATGGAAAACAAAAATTGTTTACAAATTAATACCTTGTATTTGAAAGATTAACTGTTCGTAATGCATGGACTGCACTCTCCTGTGAATGACATTTTATGGTTTTAATTATTTAATTAGTTTTTAAGTCTGCTAGCTGCCCAAAGTCACACATGTGAGATGATGGATAGCTATATAGATTGAAGGAATGACTAAGTAACTATTGCAGCTTGACCAATACTGTTTCTAGTGCAACAGCACTATATAAAAATGGGAATTAAGAAAATATTGAAGATGATTTAATACGCACATGAAGTGTGTTAACACACATACAGAGATGAAGTTTTAGATTGAAATGAATCCAAAGTATGATTCTCAGACTTCCATATTGTCTCCCATGATAGAGTCATGCACTGACTTTGCTGATGATGCCAAGCTTTTAAATCAGTACATGTTTGTTGGTGAGAATTAAAAATGGAATATTCTACCAGAGCTGCTTTGCAGTTTATCAACCATCCTGACATTGCACAAAAGATAACTGAACAGATGTTGATGTCAGTCTTTCAGACTGGACAGGAAGTTAATAGAAAGCAATCATTATGCTCCAGGACATACAACAGACTGAATCCCTGCATGTGTGACAAAAAAAAAAATCTGTCTAGAATATTTCCAAGCTATATCCTCTCTACAATCAGACCGAACTGTCAGTGTCACTTGTATTTTGGGCTTAGAAAAGGCTTGGTCATAGGGAATTTGTTTCCCTATTGAGTATCTCCCCAAAAAGATGCTGGATTGAATTGAATTGAATTAACCTTGTTATTTTCCTGCATACACAATGGCAAACATTAAAGTGAAATTACAATACACTGCTCTTGAAAGAGAAAAACAATGATTCACTACATGCCCCACCATTTCAATGTAACTTTCCAGAATTTATGGAATAAACTCCATTGTTTGAACTGATGAAGGCAGAACATATCTATGAGCTCACAAGGAGGTGTCGGTTGAAAGCTATTGGTACACCAAGAACTGTAAATCTGCTCTGAGAATGAATAGAGAGAGGGAATGTCCAAATAAGAGCAGCTTCCAATAATTGTCCCAAATAGTAACTCTGAAGGATTTCTGCATATCTGTTTGGTAAATGAAGATAGGAGAACATTGTAATTAAAGTGCATTTTGTGCTTGATTACTTAATACGGGGAAGCATTTGAGTATTTGCACTCTACGCTCAAAAAGCTGTCAGGTCACAATACCTTGTGCAGTGATTCAAAAGGAAACTTTACTTCACTTTTTAAAATGTCCCTATGAATTGTTTATACTCCTAACCTTAGTCCAATCCTATTTACAGATCCAGGAAACACTATTTACCTAAAATAGGAGTAAGGTGGCCAGTTCTGCCACATACTATAGACCACTACCAGGCCCTGTTCTATTTGGAATTGGGCCACACAAGCGGTGGGCCGGTGCGTGCATGCAGCCTTTGCACATGTGACTGGCCAGTGGGCACTCATGCATTGGCCTGATGCTCAAGCAAGTTGAGCTTTGTGTGTGCGCTAGCCTGCCACTTGCGCAGCCCAATTCCCCTCCTATAGTCCAGCCAGGTCACCAAGCCACAAAGGTTGGGGATCACTGCTATTGACCTTTCTGGGAAGCTGAAAAAAATAGCCTTGAAGAAGGCAATGGAAAACCAGTGAAGCCAAGGAAACTAAATAGATATATCTATGTTAGTCATCAGGAAGTAAGCTTAACCCAAACCTAACTTTACTAGCTTTTGGATATAGGGTCATTGGAATATCAATAATTCTTAGAGGATGTAGTGATCTGAGACATCTTTTCTTTCTTTGATATTATTAGGTTAAAAAAATGGAATAAATACTGCGAACAAAAAAAAAGCATGATGGTCATGACAACATAAAACAGTAACAGCAATACCCGTATTTCCCCGAATATAAGACACAGTCTCATTTTTTTTGCCACCAAGAGGCATTAGGTCTTATTTTTGGGGGATGTCTTCCACTCCCTCACCTCACGGCGGTGGCATCGACAGCCCCGCACAGGAGCCCGTGTGGCCGCTGCCACCCATTCCGTTGCACCTGGTTGCATGAGGTGGGGCAAGGTGCATGAGTAAAAATCAAGCTAGGGTGGGGATGGAAGGGTGGAGCTGCCTCACATGCCCCACATCCACTTACACCCCTCCATTCCTACCCTAGCTTTTTACCTATGCACCTCGCCCACCTCATGCAACTGGTGCAACGGAATGGGTGGGGTCTTAACTAGGGCTTATTTTGGGGGAACCACAGTAACAGCAATTAATTATGGATTTAATGAGGTTCTCTAAGTATAGGCTTGTAGAACTGCAGTATAAAGAAAGCATGTAAAGATTGTGTGTAAAATGTAAACATGAAAGTATCTTTGCTTCTTTACTTAACTGCAGGTGTCAACCAACTTACCTTTTCAAGTGAACAGTAACGAGGGGAGAACACAATTTTACAGAAGACTGTGGTAACAGCAGGCATACCATAGCCTCATGCAGCTGATTCACCTTTTCAACTTCACCTTTGATGGCTACATTATTAAGGATATGGAAACATTGTGT
Source organism: Oxyrhabdium leporinum (assembly GCA_032468155.1). Lineage (NCBI taxonomy): Eukaryota > Metazoa > Chordata > Lepidosauria > Squamata > Cyclocoridae > Oxyrhabdium > Oxyrhabdium leporinum. The sequence goes on from JANHFL010005050.1 coordinate 93,343, forward strand.
GACAGCTGAATCTTTAATACAGACATTCTTCTCTTTCATCTCCTTTAAAATGTTAATAGCATCTACAATAAACCACAGCAAAAAAAAAAAAGCCTTAGGTAATTTTATGTACAGGAAAAAAAAACAAACTGCTATTAAAACAGCCTTTCAAAAACCAGCAGGAATGTAAATTCTGGTGTATAATGCCAATTTCAAGTTAATTACTACTTGCATTTCTAAACGAGACTACAATTATGAATCCACAAAGCATGGTTTTATCATTTTGCTGCAACTTCGACTACAAATTATAGATGGGAACTGTGAGCCCACTCTGTACCACATAACCCTGTAGAGTCTGCCCTATAGCAACAAGATCCTACTAAATGGATGCTTTTATCGTTTGGTGCTAACATCTGCTAAATCACACCATTGTTTCTTCAGCAGATGGCTTGTCACGAGGCCAAATAATAAAGATGTGTTTACACTGTATATAGAGCCAGACTAATGGTCTGATACCGATAGGGCCTGTTTGCTGTGTCGATACTAATTAGCCAAGGAGAACCAATGAAAGCTTTTTAAGAGACTGAATGTTAAAACATTAGGTTCATTAATCTTCATTAGAAAGGCAGAAACAAACATTTTCATATATGGAGTAAGACCATTTTTGTAATGTTCTTAATTACTGCACAAGCAAAATGTTTTGACTACTTTACATAAAAGCATCTGTTGAAATATTTCCTGCAGCATGCTATGGGCTTTTGAAAGCTTGACATAATAGCACCTTTTAATTGTATAGGTATCTGATCTAAATATCAACTCCTTTTATGAAAATAATCACTCTGAAACACAAGCACACAAAATGTGTATATTATACACACACACATTTACCTTTTAAATAAAGAAATTCAATACACACACACACACACTTTACCCTTTTAAATAAACAAATTTAATATAAATCATCTAACAGAATATCATTTTCAAATTCACCAGTTACTGTCAGAATATTTTCCTCTAATTAACTATGCCAATAACTTACAGTTTACAAGTCTTGTAATACACAATTTTAAGACCTAATCCTATATTTCTTGAAAAAATCATTTTTTTACCAAGACACTTTTCAAAGAGGTTATGTTTACAGGCTTTACATTCAGGCTTCACACCTTCTTAAGGAAAAACAAGGCCATTAGTCAAGGCACATACACAATTTGTGCCATAAGTCATGATCTTCAAACTCAATCCTAACAGCAGTGCTAATAAAAACTAGCTGCAGAAATGCAAAAAGCACCGAGCTGTATAAATGTAAATGACAAGCTTGCCAGTCCATTAAAACTAATGGCCTACATCGTCCAAGTATCTCTGGTTGAATTCACATGCAAATTTGGATGTAAAATGTTCAAGCACTTTGTAGGGTATGATATACCATTAATATTTTTATTCTGGTGGAAAGATATCTGTATTATATAACAGTAATATACATTGAAAGGAAGCATGCATTGCTTACCATCCAGTCTTTCATGTTTCACTAAAATCTTAATCAATTCTAGGTAAGCTTTTAATTCCAGAACATCAGACAAATCTTTACGGCAACTAAAATATAGAAAAAGAAATCAATCAATTCAATAATCTCAATGCATAAGCTGATACATGTTCACCTAGAAATAGTACATGGAATGAAACTAGTCCCAGTAACTGGATAAAATATTATTGCTGAAACATTAAGTATTGACAGAAGCACATTTGTTTGAAGACATCAAATTAAATCCAGCTGCATTAATGGAGGGCTTGAGAGATGAATGTAAAAAGAAAGTAAGTATTGGAAAGACTAAAGGGCAGTGCCTTTGTTTTTAATCTCCGTTTTAAAGGAAGAAAATACTTTATATATGAATTGTATAAACAATTCATAGGGACATTTTAAAAAGAAAAGACATGTAAAAATATGTACAAAAAGAGAAGGCAAACCTGAGGTATATTACTAAGCAACGCTGCTAACATGAACTAAGATCCCATTGACATCAAATGGCCATTATATTTATAATCGCATTAGGACCCAAGTACAACTAAGCTTATGCTGTATTTAATGACACATGTCATTGGGACTGCCACTGCCGAGTGATGTGGTAGCAAAACAGGGGGTCATGTGGTTGTGTTGCTTAGTGATGACCATCCCAGCAGTCCTAGGTGTTGTTGTAGTCCCAAGAGGTATAGGTCATTAGACAGGAAGGTATGTGAGTCCCAGGTAAAAAGTGTGTGGGTAACATTGGGAGCCTGGTGCAGGCTACATGCTAGTTGGGGGGAGGCTGAGGAAGTGGGGTGCTTCAGCAGCATGAGAGCAGAGGAAGACTGGAATGCAGAGCGTAAGAGTGAATGAGCACAGGAAAGCTGGGAAAGACTTATTGAAGTGAGGTGCAACCTTCCCTGCTGGCTTCCCATTCTCTTTGTGGGGAAACTGGTAGGGAAGCTTACATGACCATGGCTTCTTGCAATGTCATAATTTCAACTCAAGCACCCACCCAGATAGTGATCACATTATGTGCAACGGCTGGAACTTCAGAATCAGTTGTATATCAATTTTTTTCACCACCATTATAAGTCTGGATAGTCACCGAACGAATTGGATGTAAGCCAAGGACTTCCTCTAATGAATTTTACTTATCTTTATTATAATATCCCACTAACAAAGGATTGTTCCTCAGGCATATAGATTGTACGGTAAACCCTATTCCCAATCAGTCACAACCACTGCCAAATCAGGAAATGTCATACAAGGGCTGGTACTGTTTGTGACTGTGGTTTCTATAGATTAGTATATATGAAATGTCTAACTTTATAAGGACTTTCATTTGTTTGCAGATTCTGCAAAGGGTGAACGGACTGAGCAAATGCACTTTATAGATCATCTAAACTGCAGAACGCACTGTTTACCATGAAGACTAAAGAGATATGCTCAAGTTTCAACTACATTTGATGGATGTGTCACAGTGTTAGAAACATTACAAGAAATATTTATGTGTATGAGACTTTGCATTCTCTTGAAATCCTGATATAAAAATAGTGACAAATATTTGATACAAAAATACTCCATGTGGCTCTTCTTCAGCTATCAGTCAGCAACAGAAAGTTTACTAGAAAGCAACAGAGGAAGACAACGAACAACTCCACCAGTCGTTCTCACCCCTTCTGGATATAACGAAAGAACTATTTAACCACTGAAGGTCAACTTTTTTTTCTTCACCCTTCCCTAATCCTTGTGCTTTTTGGGTCAATTACTTTTAGTTAATATGTTTATGGATATGGAATGTTTTTCACTGAACATATGTAATCCACCGAAAAGCATTTTTGGTTCTAGAACGGAAACAAATACGTTAAAATAAATAAATTACTTTAGCAAGTTCAGATGTATAACAGCTTTGAGTTGTTAATAAAATTGCATATGCTGAATCACAATCTTTTAATGCCAAAATAACCAAGGGAAAATCTTAAAACTATTTTAGTTTATTATAGTTGTTTTAATTTAAAACAAGCATCTCAAGAGTACAATTACTTTAAAAAATTAAAGAGAAAATGAAGTGCTGAAAAGCACTTAGCTTCTTGACAATTCAGTTATTACAAGTTTTAGCTGGGAGCTAAATTTCACAATCAAGTTGTTGCCTTTTGAAAAACAAAAAGCATAATAACTGAAGATAATTACTAAAATAATACCACTTACAAGAATTGAAGTAATACATACTGTAGATGTATTACTAATCGGAATCTAAAACTAGATACCAAGATAGATTCTAAGACTTCATCAGAAATAGATTAAAATACAATCTAGAGTAATATGAGCATAAAACACTAACGAAATTGCTGGCACAAAAGCGATTGTGTAATCATGACAGCTTACACAATCAATTTTGAATTTCAGCAGAAAATATTTTGTGCGGAACAAGCTAATTAAAAATGTATGGGGGTGTGTGATAATATTCAACCTACTTAATTCAATAAGGTCTGTATATCAGCGTAAATCTCTGTGACATCTTTCAGTGCCAATGTACTTACAATTCTTCTTTCAGGTTCATTGCTTCCTCTACATTATCATTTTGACAGCAAAGGCGTATTAAGGCTCCATAGCCCAAAACATTCATGTCGAATTCATATTTGGCTTTTACTTCAAGAGCTTTCTGCATATTCTAGAAGGAACATTAAGCAAAAGATATGAAGTAGAAAAAGAAAATCAACATGACATTTTATATTCTATGAGGAAATTACATTTATTTATATATGCTTACACTTTGCACTGCTTCTTAGGAATTTGTATGCTTTACATTTATGTACAAATGGATCTTTTAGAAATTAGTAAATAGTTTAAATATATCCATTATAAACTTCTAACCTGTGTTGCAATATTTGCTTTCACTGATTTCTGAAGTATGCGTATAATTATATCAATTGAACTTCATGACAAAGCATTTTCACATTTTATACCTACAGCTAATATATTGCAATCACTTAAATATATCAATGAGCAGAGAACATATTAAATTGGCTAATTAAAAAGAAGACAAAGCTGTTCATAATCCACTTTTCTGGCATAACAGGATATAAATTTAAAATTCTGATATATTAATATATTTTTAAAATTAAAATATAGTTTAATTCACTATGAAATCAGACATTGCACCAGTGCCATGTAAAACAAAGCTCAGGGCCCATGTATAAGAACTTGGAGCAAAATGAAGTTCTATACAAAAATATGAATTACAGTTGGATGCCTGCTAATGAAGACAAGAGCCTCTTTACCTCAGAAAGCTTTTCTTCAAGAAAAAAATGGAATTTCAGTCCCTACATTAACCACCTTTTAATATTTGACTTGCAAATTATTACACATGTATCAGTTGCTTGACAATCTACTTGTAAGAGACCAGAGCCGTGGCTTGAAAGGACACTTGGCATGTATGATAAACCTTTCACAGCTGTTACTATCATTCATTTTGCAGATTACCATTAACAGACTTCCACAATCTCAAAACATGTCATTCACGAGATAACTAAAAATCAGCACTGAGGGGTTTTTTTCACTAATTTTTTTAATACTTTAGATTTGCAAGGAGCAAAACTGAAATCCAGAAAACACTAGTTTTCCTTAATCACATACGTGCATTTGCAGTTTGACAAGAAACACATATAATTGTATTTGTTCATTTTGAGCTCCAATGACTTTTATAATCCCTCCCTAAATCTCCCCCCTCCCCCATATGAAGTCTCCTGTGGCTAGGATTTGTATATTTGTACTTAGGTTACACTGTAAAGTGTCGTTTAAACTGATGGTGCTATACATAGTTAGAAGTATTTCATTTACTTATCATACAATAAACAAATCTGCTGAAAATTACCTTTTCTGAACACAGAGCAACTATAAAGTTCTTTAGAATATCTCCAATGGGTTTGTTTTCAGCTTTAAATTGTTGAAGTTTCTCCTCCAAATCATGTGAACTAATCGAGGACTAAGGTAAAAGGATAGAAAGATATTCAAATGATGCTTTACAATGAAACATATCCCAGCAACAATGTGTATTATTGAATATATTGGAATAATTTTATACCTGCAAGGGTTATGTGTAAGGTACAAAGGAAACCCTAATGTTACAGTTTTGAAAAATGTATTTCTGTTATCTCAGTTGTGAGCAATGACATTCAGTTGTATCAGTCACGTAATGCTCTAGGATTCATATTGGTCTTAAATAGACTTCTCCCACTGGGAGCAGGTCCCCCATTATTCTTTGTTCTCTGTGCGATTCCAATGCAAGCGAGGACAGGCTAATTTGTATATTCTGTTATCTTCTGCATCAGCATGGCATAAACATGACCTGAAACTCTTAACTGTAAATAGCTCTATCCTTAAGAGGAAACGTCAGAAACAGCAAGTAGAAAGTCCTCAGCTAATGCATATTTTTACTATTGCTAGGATCAAAACTCATTTTTAAATGGAATTTTTTTGTACAATAAAACTTGGAAGCCATGTGTTCTTGTTATGTAGCAAAATTATTTAATGCTAACCTACTTAAAATAGATGTATACATACACTTAATAGCTGCTCATCAGAAGCCAATAAAATTACACTGTAAGATATAATTAATGGCTTGATACATATTTGAATATAAGCATCTCTGTGTTTATGATACATTAAAAAACGCAAAGAATGTGTGATTTCGTTTTGCTATAAGATTGCTATCCACATTTAAGAGTTGCCCTGTCTTATTTGTCTCCTTAAAACTTTAGCATTCTGCCTAAAATATGCTTCCTCATTTCAGAAAAGGATTAAATTTTTATACATCAAGCACATTAATTTTTAAGTTAACTACACAATTGGAATGAATATGTTTTATGTATGTTTTATATAATTATATATAAAATTTGCCATTACAGACCTTAATTAAATTGGGAACATTGTATTCAGTCAGCAGTTTGCGAATACCTTTGTAGTAGGTAGGAAGAATTGTTATATTCTGTAGGAAGAGGTGGAGAAAATCATGTGAATTTTAAAAGCACAACCAAACTGAAAAAAAAATATGTTACACAAATTTCAGACATAATTTAAATCTCTAACACTTGCATGCCATTGAGAAGTGGTCTGGCTGTACTTAAAAGCTGCAATTTCAAATCTAATAGATACATGTCAGGAAGGATGGGCATTATGTAGCAAAAAATGAAATAGTACCATCTTCTGCAGCTGATGGAAGTATTGTCTCAACTGTTCCTCCTTGTCCTGTACCTCTGAGTCAGTCATGTTGTCAATCAAGGAATAAAGAAAACGGCCAATATTTTCTGCGAGGTGGGGATGGGGGGGAAGACAAGAGAAAGCATTCCACTAAAATTACTGACACTGTCATGTTATCAAGATTAATTTATAAGAAATCATTTTGGTGTGAGATGTCACCCTGATGAGAGGCTCTGAAATGGCAACAATGATCACTGAGGCATAGAGATTATGTGGTTTGGGAGCACATATCTAACTGGTGAGTGAAAGGAATATTAATTATTTTCAAACCGAATGACAGCTTTTCAGAACAAAATCTTTCTTCAATCTATTTTTCCATGGCTGTGTGACAAAAGCAGCACTGCCCAAGGCCTCTACCCCACTTTCCTGCCCACCACCCCAAAATAGTTGCCATAAATATTTTGTCACTTATTCAAAAAGAAATAGAGCTTTTTAAAGCTTCATAGGCACATCCCCATGTATTTCTTATTATTTCCAGGGTTTTTCTGAAGCTGGTGAATGAATGTAAACACAATAAAGAATATTAAATGATATTTAATCACCAGCTCCAATGATCCTGTCGGGAGCTGCTTATTAGCCAATGAAATATAAGTTTAATAAAATATGCTGTATAGGTTAACGGTATTAATTTTGACACTGAAGCATCAGTGAATGAGGTTCCAATAAATAAACTACATAGTGATGTATACTGTGTTTTTTTATTATTGAAAATATTTTTGTCACAATGTAACTTTTGTTATTAAAACATTACAAAACGTTATTAAATTAATAGCTTAAAATATTTGTATTAATGTCCTTCTAAAAAAGAATCTTACTTCCATTTGTAAATGCTTGACTACATTATCCCTGTAATCTGTTCATTTTACTTACTATATAAGCATGTCAAGTACATTTTTCATTAAAAAGGAAAAACACTAATAAAATCTCATGGATTCCACAAAATATACTGTGATCATCTGGGTAAAGTTTTTACCCAACATGTTTTCAAATTTCACTTTCAAAAAGAAATAATCAATGTTTACGGTTGTAATCCCTCAAACCTATCATTACACAGAAGAACGGATTTGTGGATAAGTTACAATCATAGAAATTGAAACTCTACCAGTTCCTTGTTCAGCCTTCTGTTCCTCCGTATACAACAGTTCTGTTATCTGGTAAGACAGAATAATCGTACATTGCAGCCAAGAAAAGCAAGCAAGGGCAAATAGTAACTGAAATTGAATTCTACAAATAACAAAGTAGCTCTCTACTAGCATTATTTTGTGCCACATCACAGCAATTTACTTAAAAAAAAAAGCTTCTAGTATTTTTTTAAACATTGCACAAAGATATATTGAAGTTCAGAAATATGATCTCCATGATTTAGTTCATACATTTTACCACGAGTGATCATAAAGAAAAAATTCTTGAAGCAATACGACACTATTTAGAAGTTTAAAATTTGAGAACTATGTAGTTTGCTATCATTATTTATTAATTAATTTTAAGAGGAAATTGCACTGTGCATAACAGACTCTATTCCAGTTAAGTATTTAATTTAGGAATAGCAGAGTGTACTTGATGTAACAGTTAAATAGAATTGGAGGGAGTGAAACATAAGAACTATTCCTTAAAATAGTAACCAAAATAGTAACCAAAGAATTTAGGTAGTGGCTAGTTGGTCAGCTGTTTAACTTGAAATATTTTTCTTAAACTTGATTACCCTTCCCCACAATTACTATCAAGGGAACAAGGTTTTCCATCTCCATTAAAATCCATTTTAACGCACATTTTCTGGCAACCGACCAAAATAAATTTCAAGATATTTTACTTGCCTTTTTTGACTACTTGCCTTACATACAGTTCAGTGGTTAAAATATTGGAATTATTTTAGCTTTTCTGCATAAATCTAATAAATGAGAAAGCTTTCTTCTCACTGCTCATCTCTTCATACATAATTAACAAGAACAATTACCCTGACAGGCAGCCATGTTGGAAAAATATATATATAATAATGTCCTTTTGTATACGGAGCTTTTTAAACCTTTCCAAGTAACAGTTTCCCCATGTCCCTTACTTTTTTAGGGGCACCTACCAGTGTAAAAAGAATGAGATGGCATTATGACTGGCCAAATGTCTATTTGTTACAAGGTGTCAAAGAACAAAAGTAGGCACTATAAGCCAAACTAAGTCAGGGAAAGTATAGCTTCTATAATTCCTTCTAGCCCGTTCACCAACACTGGCCATAGAAAGCATAAGCATTTTCTTCTGTTTAGTGAAGTGTGTGTTTGTGCATGTGAGGTATCATTTCCCCCTCATGTTTATCTGTGTGTATTTATGGGGTGAACTGGAAAGCTCAAGGCATCACAGAGGGAGAAGGAAGGGAGCTTAGAATGGAACAGCTGCCAACATTTTAAATAGCTGCCCAACTTCCTTTCCTACTGGGATGCACCAAGGATATTTTTTTCATGAAATGTTTTTCTCCACAGCCCCAATTCATTTTTAGATATGCTATCTCTTTTGCCAATTTATGCCATCATAACAAATTTGGTTCAAATTCTTTCAGGTTTTAACAGTAGATAAATCTTTTCAGGTTTTAAAGGTAGACAAAACTGATGGGCAGAGACCCGAGTTCCTTTGTGTATTTTTTTACCAATATTTCAGTGGTTGCGAAAAAATTAAAAGGAGGACGCATCGGAAGTATCAATTAGAATTATTTTATTGCTGAGAAACCAACAAAGTTTGAAAAAATTCTTTATCAAGGATGTTGTCTAATAACATCAAACAATTTTATTCAAGTAAAAACCTCCGTGAGTTTAGGTAATACTAAAAACATAAAATGTTGTTTGAATATACAGTAAAAGAAATATATTTTATAATGAATATTACATTATCCTTGTTACTAAAGTATTAAAACAAATATGTCAGGTAAGATGGAGCTACAGCAAAGATAATCTTTTGAAAAAGCAAAGTATGTGTATTTTTAGAAAGGAGAAGGCATAACTCATTAAATCCATGTTTTTAAAAAAACTGGTTTATGTTCATTTATCATTTTTTATTTTGTTTCAAAGTCTTATACAAAACAAAATAAATCCACACCATTATCACCCAATACAATGATATTTACCATGATGGTGAATATCTGCAATTCGTCCTCAAACTTCTAGCCTTAGCCGTATCCTAATTTTATGATTTGTTATGATTGCTGCTTGCCAGCTTCCTACTATCAAAGTCAATGGGTAAGCCGGCAGGAGGTCAGAAAATGGCATCCATGTGATATCACATTTAATGAAGAGGCATGTTTCACTTAATGACAGCAACCGGGAGTGCCAGAATTTCCATCACTAAGCGGTAAGATTACATGGCATCGTTCTTTATCAAGGGTGCCAAACTTGATTTCATTGAGGGCCACATCAGGGTTGTGTTTGAAATTGGGGAGGAGGATGGTGTGGACAGAGTGGGCATGGCCAGCATGATGTCACTTGTGTTGGGGGGTATCTGTGGTGGCCTTAGTGCTTTGCCAGTGAACCCAGTCATTTGCTGTTTCCAGGGTGGCCCGCGGGCCAGATCTAACTAACCTGCAGGCCAGATCCGGCCCCTAGGCCTTAACACCCGTGTTCTTTATGATTGTGTTGCTTAGTGATTCTCCAGCCCGAAATGTTGACATTAACTAAGAACTACTTGTATTGAAAAAGCCTTTCAAAAATAGCTGTAACATTTTTATTTCTTAATTATTAAAAATGAAGCTACAGAATGTTGATTTTAAAAATAAGTCAGCTATGTTCCCAGCTAATTTTTTTCAAAGAGAAGCTGCTAGCACTCTTACTAGTAGTTGCTTTAACTTTAACATTGGTTTTGGTCTTTGGAAAAATATTAATGGCATAGGCATTTTTACATTTATATGGTTTGGTTTTGTAGAATCCTTGATAAAGAAATTTTCCAAAACTTGCTGGGTTTTTATACCATCAAATATTTCCAACTGGTACTTGGGATGTCTCTTATAAAGACAAAAACTGCTGCCTCTAAAAAAATAATTTATCCCCTACCATGAACAATAAAATTCAGTGCTTACTTAATAAATGCAATAATAAATGCCACCTCTATGTTAATATGAATGTACAGTCACAATGTGAGCAATAGATTATAAAGCAAAGTCAAGCATTTGAAAGACCAAATACAGACAAGAAGAAAGTATTAATTACATGCTTAATTTTCCCCACGGATATAAAAAGGAGTTAAAAATATTTAACTTTAGATAAGTCATGACAATTTAAAATGCTTCACGTAGGTGTAGTAAAAGATTAGACTTACATCTGAAATAGGAGATCTTTCTATTTATTGTATTGTTCCAATACTGTGCACCCAAAATATCTCCCCATTGCAGTTTAGCTGTCTTTACTTACCTTTTTCCAAAGATCAACATCAGTACACCTGCAGAGGGCAGCAGAAGATAATAAATTGAAAATCCCAAAAACAAACCAACCACCTATTATTTCTTCTGAATGCTCAATACAACTGAAAGTTAAGAAATAATTGACACATATATTTTAGCGTAAGCCTCTCTGTACAAAATGATTTTACTATATTTACGGACAATCACTACCACTGGAGTTTTTGTGATGTTCAAATCTATACTCTCATTGCATTTCAAAATACATGGAATCTGTGTAATCTTTTACCTGTACCACCTACACTGCCTGTATTTAATAAATTATTCCATCATGAAATTGACTTGAAACCACAAACCTCACAGCTTTAGACAACCAGCCTAACCACTATTTTTGTATCACCAACTATTATACTGTATGGAATTTTCTTGTAGAACAATGATTGCTTTTTAAAATGAGTAAAGATACTAATCCTATTCAAAGTTATATAACTGGAGTCTTCACCATGTGAGCAAGCCTCATCCCATAATATCATGAAAATAAATAAAACCTATCTCTGAAAACAAAAGCATTTTATGTACAATTGCACACATGTTGCCTCCTCTGTGATCTAAGTCCCTGATATTATGGTCCTGGCTCTCATACAAATAAATATGCATACAGTTGTATCCAGGAATGTCTGCAGGATACTGAGCAATGCCACAAAGGGATATAGCTTATTTTAATCTATGAACAGAACCTCTATTTCTTCCAACAGAAGTCTCGTATTTGATGACTGCTGGATTAGAATATATAAGGTAAATTATATCTATACTCCTCTTTCTCAGATATGCTTTTTAAATGTTTACAATGGATTTATCTGCTTTACCCTAGAAATTGTAATGTCTTGGGCACAAAGCCAGCTTTGTGTAAATCACTTTCGTTCAGAGACTGAACCATATCTGAAACCTTGCCAAGAAAACTGTGGGACTAGTCCAGGTATTTGCCACATTAATGCTTGTCTTAATGACTGCAATCCCAGAATTGTTGTTTATGGTTCATAAGTGATCCCATGGGTCATTAAGCAGGCAGGAAAGCTTTCTAAATGTGAGTTCCATAAGGAAGTTTTGGATTATTTGGGATACAGAATTACAAATGAGGGGATTGAAATGGATCCTGGAAAAGTAAAGGCGGTGTTGGATT
>JANHFL010005050.1:112394-125791 GCA_032468155.1 Oxyrhabdium leporinum
GCTGAAGTTTCGGAATGGAGGCTTTTTGGCGAACAGGAGGAAAATGGGGAGGGGGCACTTTCCTGCCTGCCATCCTTCCCTCAGTCCGTGCTCAGCTTGAGGAACAGTTGACAGGCAGGAAAATCCCCCCTTCCCATTTTACTCCCTTTTGTCAAAAAGCTTCCATTCCAAAACTTCAGCTCGTATGCATCATCCCTGGCCTCTGTTTCGCTGTCAGTCTTCTGGAAAGCCCTCTGCAGCTGTGAAATGGGCTCTGGATGGACGCGCACGGCACCCCCGGCCTCTGTTTCACTGCCAGAGCCTTCTGGAAAACCCTCTGCAGCAGTTATCGGCTAAAGATGCCTTCCGGCAGGCATCTAAACACAAAATGGAGGCCGGAGTGATGCGTGCAAGTGGCGGCAAGCAGCCACTGAAGAAGAGGGGCCAGCGGCGGGCTCCTGTTGGGCGGGGCTGTTGGTGCCACCACAAGGTGAGTCAAAAATTAGAACCCTCCAAAAAGAAGGCCTAGCCGTTTTTTCGGGGGTCAAAAGAAAATAAGACCTGGTCTTCTTTTTGGAGAAACACAGTAGCACTGAAGAAATGCTCTTCTGGAATGGAGGAACCACCACCACTGTAATCTGGATTATTTTTGTTCCAGAAAGAAAGGAAGAAAAGAAGCCAAAAACAGCCTGTCTTCTTTTTTTTTGCAATACCACCATTATCTCTCTGCCAATGTTTACTTTGAGGGTTTTTCCCATCCTTCATTGCCCTGATACATCTCTTTGTATCATACCCACATAAAATTTATTTTACCAAAACAATGTCTGTCCTGATATTCACATGTGCCTCAGATAAATCACAGCGGAGTGTCGTCAATCTCCAAGTCATTCCTTTGGTGATAATTCCATCACTTTAAGGCAATAGTTCCAGGCACAGTATGCATCATCTGATTGTTGATTTTTATCGTAAAATTAACGAAATTACATTATCTGATATATCAAATATGTATTGCCCTACTACTTGGTATTTCCAAATCATGAATCAAAGTCTTAAAGCTTAATCCTATAGTAATGAGTGTTATTAAGTACTAAAGTACTAAAACAAATGATAAACTTACCTGAATCCTCTGGCGAACAGGGTCAAGGTTATCCAAATTTGTAAAAACGTATAATAAGTACGTGTCAATACTTGGCTTTATCTCCAATTCATCCATTGTTTTCAGAACATTAATTACACCTTTAAAAAAAGAACACAGGTGTTAAACAATAGTTTGCTGATGGCTCAGTTCAGTCTATGAAATAAAGATTACATGCTGCTTTTTAACACAGGTGTCAAACTCACTGTATCACGTTGCCATCACGTGACATTTCACATTTTCCCATTTGCAGACCTGGGGTGGGCATGGTCTGTGCGTGATGCATCCAGTCCATGGGCCTCCAGTTTGACACCCACTTTATAAATTTAGATTATTTTATGTTGGTAGAATTACATAGAAAGCAGAGATTACATTGGCCTTTGCTTTACTGTATTCTCCTTTACTGTTTTCTGCTTGATTATCTTCCAACTCAGGTTATCAGATCCTAAGGTGTGAATTTTTCTATATGCAGATTGTCTGCTTTCACACAAAGAAAGTAGAAGACAATTAAAGTTCAAATAGTTGGAAAACGGTTTTATTTCTGATAGCATGCTAAAGATTGCAGCCTCTAGCTAACCTTGGCTGATCACAGAAGCTCCACAGGTCAGCCTTGGTAGTAAAAGTTTTTCTAAAAATCCTATAAGACAATGATAAACCATTTCTATTACACCGCTGAGAAAACTGCATGGATACAATCACTAAGAACCAGGAATTTCCAGGAAGAACCATATGTTCGAAACATGCTGGGGTACTTAATTCTCGCACCACTATGAACGTACGTATTTTTGGAAGATTTTCTTTTGAAACTATTCTACAGTAAATAATAGCATTGCTGTATTCATCACTAATTTTACCAAGAAATTCACTAAGTACTGCCAAGTTCATTAATTTCAATTTCTGAGCAGCATTGGATATTTTAATATATTTGATATTCCTCTTTCCTTTCTACTACTATTCCTTTCCTTTCTAGTGCTTCTTTCTCTGTCTTTAAACATTCTATTTAATATAACTGAATTTTATATTCTTATCATTACATCAAATACATTGTAAAGTAAATGCCAGTTCAGTGTACAATAGTAGTTAAAGCATCAGGCGAGAAAGCCAGGAGACTGTGAGTTCTAGTATCGCCTTAGGCACAAACCTAGCTGAGTGGAAGAAAGGAAACTGCAGGGACTAGCCCAGGCAGTCACCAGGAATCAACATTGACTCAAAGGCATAAAGTAAAAATAAAATAGAAATAAAGAGACTAACATTGCTATATAAAAGGTTACCACAAAGTCTTCAGAAATTAGGTCTTCTTGAAATGCACACAGAATTTTATTACATCATATTGAGTTAATTTGAGATTCATGTCCAAAACCGCACTGGAACTAGCATTTTTATTTGGTCTAGTGGTTAAGGAACCAGGTTTAGAAAGTGGAACACTGTGACTGTGAGCCATGAAAGCCAGTTGAATGACTTTCGGCCAGTCACTCCCTCTCAGCCCAACCCATCTCACAAGGTTCTTGTGGGAAAAATAGGAAGAGGGTGGTGTATTGGATATGTTTGCCACATTGAGTTATTTGAAAAGGCGGGTTACAAGTAAATAAATATAAATTAGTAGCATAAACATTATTAGTCCAGGTTTCCTCATTCGTTATTTAAAAAAAAAATCTTTCCTGAAGTCCTTGTCTGAAACCTGTAGAAACCTGTGGAAAAATGTCACTTCCATGAATATTTAATGTAGTGCACCATAGTGCAAATAATTAAATGTGAATTTCTGCTGAGCACTTAAAAGTACATGTAAACATGTCACAGTAAGTTAAAGCCACACCATTCACTGAAGTTTGCCTTAAAATAGAAAAGTGATTTGATTTCAGCAGAACTGGAAGTTTATTTGGAATTAATTACAAAGTAATTGTCAATAGCGCTGGTAACACCTAAAACGTAAGTTTATAAGACATGGAAAAATACCATTAACTGCATTTTCATTCATTATTGCTTCTTCCACAATTAAAAGTATTAAACATATTACGACAACGGTGCATTTACTTTTAAGCAATCACGATGATCAATTATGTTCACTATATCTTAAAGGAAGGATTCAAATTATCACTAGCCGGTTTATGAAATACATAAAGTAGGGTATTCAGTGACCATGAAGCAACTTCATACCATGTTTCCCTGAAACCATGTTTTATATTAATTTTTGCTTCAAAAGACGAATTAGGGTTATTTTCCAGTTAAGTTTTATTTTCGGTAAAGTACTGAAATGCATCCGTCTGGCTGACAATCTTAACTGGGGCTTATTTTGGGGGCATGGCTTATATTACAAGCATCTGAAAAAAATGATGCTAGGGCTTATTTTCTGCTAGGTCATATTTATGGGAAAACACGGTAGATATTCTGTCACATCTAAACCCAGAATCTAATTACTTTAAGTTGTCTGAATATGCAGTAACATAATGGACACTGTTAAGTCACTGTCTTTTGCTTTGGGTGCTATGGAATACTAAAATGTTATTTATTTTTAATTCTTTAATCAGTATTATTAATAATGTTCTTTTCCTTTGTCAATACCATTGAGTCAATATTGACGTCTGGCAACTGCCTAGATTAGTTCCTGCACTTTTCTTGGCGAGATTTTTAGATCTGGCTTGCCAATGCCTTTTTCCTAGAGTTAAGAGAGAGGAACTAGCCCAAAGTTACTGTGCTAGCTTTGTACCTAAGACAGAACTATAACCCAGCATCTTCTAGCTTAGTCTGGTTTCTTACTCGTCACACAACATCGTTTCTCTCTATTCCTACTATAATTCACTTTCCAATTATAAATCATCTCCAACTTATTTAAAAAAAATCAGAGTTCCTAATTTGTTTCACAAATAATGAAAAAAAAGGAAGAGTTTGATATAGGATATTAATTCTTAAACACAGGATTTGTTCATTTCGTCACTAAAATTATATCAAATGTCCATCATGCTACCCAATCGTGATCAGCTGGCCCCATGGGGTCAACCAGTTCAGAAACAGATACATCCAGCAAAGCAAGCCCCTCACCTAGAATGGACCATTAACCTGTACCCACTGACAATTATCCCTTTGGGATGAAGGAATCCTGCTATGAGGATAGTTCTGGAGGCACCCAATTCCAATATATGAGGGAAGAATCTGACAAGAGTGGAATAAGGCAAACCAATGAGGGGTCCTCATTTTGGACAAACATAGGCTGCCCTGTATGCTGCTGCTGCAATTGGGCAGAACCTTCTTCAAACTGTCAGGTGGTAAACTCAATCCAGATGAGTTAGAAGATTTTAAAAATTTAATGACATAAATTTTGGGTCTGGATCATTGATGATTGCATTGGTAACTGGTAATGGCCACATTTTGAACCCTTGCATCACACATGTATTTTAGCTTTTTGGTTACAAAACCAAAAAGAGATCAAGAAGCATTTTTTGGTTCAGCTTCAAAGAAACAAAAGCCTTGTTTGTGGTCTGCAAAAAAATAGTAGTTGATTTTTAATTTTAACTATATGACAATGTGTCAGGCTATAATCCTATCATTTCCAGCCTTCTCCAATGTTATTTACATCTGAATTTCCTGAAGTATGAGTAGAAGCTATATCTGTGTGAAAGAGCTTTAAAATGTAGAAAACAATATTTTTTTTTATCTCTCTCCTTTCATTTTTTCCCCTCCCCAACTTTCTACATTTTGAATAGGAAAGTGAAATTTGGCTGTTTAGATAATAGAATAAGAAACATGATTGTATTTTAATCATCAATGTGATTGTCAATGTTATTTTGAAAAAAAAATTACTTCAAACAAAAATGGACTAAAATTATATTGAAGGTGTATAGTGAAAAGAAAAAAATTCTCTCAACTCTTTATCTTTAATCTTTATTTACATAGATTTACACTTTATCAAGACTTCAGTTTATATCATTGGATTAATCCACTGATTAACTGACAGAAACCACATTTTACTCTACTAAAAATAAACATGGATGAATTGTTTCTTATTGGCCCTAGATAAACTGGACAGGAAACAGGACTAGATGAACTAATTTCACTATAAGGTAAGGTACATTGACAGAATCTTTCAAATCTGAAAGTAGAAACTTCCTATGTCACTTTTAATTACTTGATCCATTAGGATAGATCCTTCCTAAATTTATTTCTCTGATCATTAAGTCATTGGGAGCTCCTGCCTCTCTCGTCTTATTGTTTCAAAGGCAGCATCTCTTCCAATCTTACTGAAAGTCATTCACAAATTCCATTACAATTCTGTATGATGAAAACAGAATTAACTTGGTTTTCTAAATTTTACATATTGCCTTATCCCAGTGTCTCAGAAGATACCTACATGCTGATGTTTCCAAGTTTGATAACTGTTCATTTTTCAATCAAAAGATAACCAAGCACTAAATTGACAGATATATTTGTTATCTTTTAATTATCAGTTACCTAATCCACCATAGTTTGCACATTCTGTTTCTTTATGTTACTACATCTGGATGAATCAAATTTCTAATTCCCATTTCATAGATCATCTTTATATATAACTCCAGAATTATCTACAATAGACTAAATGATAAAAGACTGCAAAGATATACTCTGAAAATGAACCAAGCTGAACTATATCGCTTAGCTTTTTTTACACAAAGAAAAAAATAATTTCACATGGTAACTATCATACTTCTTTAATGTGTAATTTCTTTATAGACAAAATTTAAGATGAGGCTTATAAATATATATTTTTAAAATTTTCATTCATATTCAAAAGGTACAATAAAAATATGCTGGTTTATATAGTTTAGTCCTAATTTGAGAACAAAGTCTTAGTTTGAAAACAAAGGTTTCTGTTTTTACTGCTGCCTTTTACATATAACTTTCTGCAAATAACAAAGTAGTCTGCAGGGGCAGAGATTTCATTTGAAGCCAACCTGATAAAAAAGCTGATTATAAGGTATAATGGGAAAGCATCAAAAAGTCTGCAGTTGCTTCATTTTAGGATGGCAAAAACAGGGATCAATGTTCTCTAGGGATCCTTAACCTCTCAAAGTTTCAGACTGATGGCTTTAAGGATTGAACATATTTTAATAACTCTTTCAAGGCACAGATGAGAAAACATTAGCTCTTTAAATTATCCAACAAATAACTTTCAAATCAGATAGCTAAATAGTGTCCTATTCGAATTAAAAAATAATTTTCAAAAGCATTTCTAAAAATTAGAAGTAGCTTTCCCACCGGCTGACAGAAGAATAGCTTCTTCAATGAATGACAAATTACTTCTAAAAATTTGTGCATCTTAACACTACACATCCAAGAAGAGAACCCAACAGTTCAACTCTGAGCTATGTGTGTATGCAAACACATACATACACTCTACTATTGAAACAATAGGATCTAACATGTCATCTTAGAGCAATTCTTATTTTGTGGCAAGAGTTCATATAATTCCTTAGTTCAAGTTTATACCACTAGAAAAAAGATGTCACACCGTGTTTCAAGAAAGACTGACAGTGAATAGAATTCTGAATGCAACATTTAGAATTACATTGATAAAAGAGCCAACGAGTCATTAGCTGAAGAAGCACCTCATGATTTTTTTAACAATATACATAAAAGTTTTTCTACATTTTAATCTATACAACATTTATGGTGAAGAAAAACATTTTATTTTTTTGCAACTAAAAGTCATGCCATTTTTATTCACAAAACTAAGTTTGAGGCTGAAGGATTTCTACAATGAAGATTCCAAACTTCACAACTGCTTGCCTATTCATCTTCTCATTGCAAAAATTATGAAATCAACACTTACTGTTTCATTCTTATCAGCAAGAAGCTTTTTTACTAGATGAATATAACTACTTATAGCTAGCCTTTCATTAGTTTTGGGATACAAACTGATAAGAAATAGGATTAAATAAAAGATAGCTAAACTTGAATTTATTGTGGTATAGTTGGAAGAAATGCAATACACTGCCAACAATTTTGAATTCAAAGGCTGTATTAGGATATTCTCCCCAGTACTCTTAAGCATTTTCAGGAATGTAAAGAGTTAACAAGAGAATGTTGTTTTTATAAAGACTTTTCTAAAAAAGACTGGCACACTTTTATTGCCAGAAACAATTAGGGAATACTTGTTTCAGCATTTAGTCTAAGTTGTAATATGACTGTATATTTTAAAATAAAATTGCAATATGAACTGCCTGCTAAAAGCTCTTTTTTTGTTGTTTCTGCATCTTGTTTGTCATCCATGTCACACTAACAACTCTGCATCTCATTCTAAAACACATTATACTGTGAAATAAGATGAAAAAGGCGGTTTTTAATTTTCCCAAGGGGAAAGTACTTCTCTTAAAAGCATCTTTTTATCAGTCCATTCTTTCTGAATTACCAATAACGCAAACCAAAGAATTAGATATTGTCCTTTAAAATTTAATATTTGTTCAATTCTTACTCATATCTTATGGTGTCTCCCATCTGTAACAGGGGAAAGTGTGTACTAAATGCTAAAACCTAAGAACCCAAAAACTGAACATTTTAGTCCTTCAATCAATATGCTGTCAGATCATGAGAGTTCATTCAACAATGAAGGTTTTATGCTTTTATTATAGTAACTAAGTTCACATTTAAGTTATCACTGCAAAGAAACATGAAAACCTCATCTAAAAGATTCATTTCTTTTATATTTAGAGGAAGAATTTGCACAAAGTAACCTAATTTTAAAAGCTTCCCTAGATTTCAGTATTGTCTTTCAAGTTCAGAATATTAAAAGACAGCCAAGAATATTTGTGACAAATTGAACCTTGGCTACAACCAAGCTAAAATAATAATTGCTCTTTGTAAAGTTACAAATGTGACATTATTAACAGTGACAAAATAAAGTAAGAATGAAATAATAACGTTTCAAGGCAATTGTTTTGATATACAGTATGCTACTACATCAAAAGACAATAATGTTTTGAAAGAGTTGTGCATGTTGCTGAGTTGTTCTCATATGCAAACGTGTTTCTTGCTATAGGATTATGTGTTAGTATTAATGACAATCAAAATCTGATTAGAAATGCTAACCTTCAGTGTTTTTCTTTTCCTGGTGCTGAGCCAGCAATGGCCAAAAATAGTGAGGTTTAAGACATAAGCCTTCTTCTTTTATTATCTTCATTATATCAATAGCTAAATCTTAAAAGATCCAGAAAAAGTTAATGAGCATGGTAACAACATATGTACAAAAATGTTCAGCAATGCTAAACAGCAAAAAGAAATACCAGTTTTCTTTGCTTCCAATGCAAAGGATAAACTTGACAATAGAGATGAAGGGTGTAAGTTGCTTGCTTTTAGCTTATCGCAGAAATATTTCAACTTGGCCAAGGGCTGCAAGAAAGAAGATTTAAGAATTTTAAGCTTACGACTATTCAAGAAATCATTCAAAATCACAATGACAATAAAGCACAAAATCTTGAAAAACAGATGTGTTTTTTTAAACTTTGACTGGGAAACCCATGTTACACTTAACATCTATCAGCCGAGCAGTGAAAGACTAGGAAAGAATTCCTTGGGTCCAGAATACAGAAAATAAAGAGTAAGAGACAAGAGAATGTGATCCTCTTTCTAAGTTGCAACATGGGAAGAACTATGTTGGTAGTCTATGGAATTAGTTGGGGAGACGAAGAAGATAAATGCATAAGGAAACCCTAACAGATCAGAATATAATGTTTAAAAAATTAAATAAGCTAGATCTAAAAATCTGCCAGCAGAAATAGCTAGAAATATGCAAAGCTTTCTGCCAACTTCACACTACATAAATCCCTGAGAGAGCCACTTAAACATATGAATTGATGAAAGAGGATTGGATATTGGTCAGCTTTCCATAGCACAACCCATTCCACTTAGAGGGGCCCCAAAGATTTTTATAGAGGTCTAGTGGCTGGCAGGGGAAGGAGGGATTGAGAAAGTTAATTTTTGCTTATTCCTGATCCTAACCAACATAGAAGCCAACTTATTAATTGGAACACATCTTTTAAAACCAACCCACAAAAATCAGCTTGAGAAATTTTGGAAGAATGTAAGCAGGAATGCACTTTTAATCCCGTTTTGTCCACTGTGAGCATTCACATACCGTTTCCATGTTTATACAATGTCGTAAGAAAAAGTTGCACTGGGTATTGTATTTTTCACAGGTGAGCCCTAATGCCACAAAAACTGAATGCAGAACTTCAAAAGCTGTATCTTCTAAATTAAATGTTATTAATCTCAGGCAAAGGTTCTTTACATCTATGGTTGGAACAAAAACAAGAGGGAAAGATGTAAGCTGTAAGATTTTGACAGGAATTTATAAACATGCATTTTCTGATAATCTCAGTAAAAAGGTATTTTGAGGTGTATTTAAGTATGTATTCAAGAAATATACTCTACCTACAATTTTGGTTCTATAGCTGCTACATAAATAGGACAGATTAATAAATCTCATTTACCTTACATTTCCCACAACTTGTCATTAACAGAATAAAATTAACCATCTATATCTTGACATACTTGCAGAAGAACATTACCTGGTATGCTTTCTTTACTAAACTTTATTTTCTCCAGAATATTTTGTACATACTGAGGATATCCAGCCTTAGCAAGAGTAAAAATGATATCCATAAAATCTCTTTCAGAAAGATAAATTTCAGCCTTTTCAATATTTTTCAGTTCCTAGATCAGCAAACAGAAAAATGTCATGTTAGTGTTTATTATAAACATCACAACTGCTGTTCTTTTATTTAGTTTTGTGGGCAAGAAAAAAATGAATCTAGATATCAATTATAGACTTTTGAGAAATGTAGCTCTAATTAAAACCATGGAAAAAAGTAGGCTTAATATGCAGCAAAATAGCATTTTAACAGCTTATGATCTGGCTATTAAAGGATGCAATTTCATGAACATTTAACTCAATCCATCCATCTTCAATAGCTGCTAACTTCCCCAGTACTTTCAACAATACAGGTATCTTATTATGTGTCTGTCAAATAAAAGAACACGTTGTTTTCCAGAGAGCAATACCTACAGAAAAACTCTCAGGTTTGTAACATGCCTAGCAAGTAGCAAATACTGATTCAAAAACTGATATATTGCATTGACTAATTATGTAAGCAAGCCTTAAGACACTATTTCTTGAGGACTTACCATAAAATTGTCACTGCAGAATTCAAACACATGGCAGTTTTACAGTTATTGCTTTGATTACTAACAAAATTATTTGTGGCTTAAGCTGTCATTAGCTATAAGATTAATGAAGTGTTTTAAGTTTGATGATGGTTTCTATCTCATTGTAGACACTTGCCAATATGCATGGAATGGAAAACAATGGGACTTCATAATAACTGCAAAGGACTAAAATAGAGTAAGTCTTCATACATGCTGAGCCAGCAAAGCTCCTACTGAGCTTTTCATAAATAGTCTTTCTTTTCTTTCTGTGTCGTTATATTATTTCTTTCTGTCAGCCCCACGATTCCCTACTACTTTTGTATATGTGAAGGGAAATAGTTTAGGCATGCATAATCAATGATTCCTTTTAAAAAGGGATACTTTCATAGACAATTTTAATTAGGAACATTCTGTTCTTATCCAAGGTCTATCCAAACGGACCTACCTCTATTTGCAGCATTGCCTTTATATTTATTTGTTTATATATGCAGCGTATCAACTGCATAAACTTCTTGGATGAAAAAGATATACAGAATTAGTTTTAGTTGGCTCTGGTAATCCTAAATTGACATGATATGGAGTTGGGTTTTATATAGGATTATTGTATTTATTTTTATGTGTGTATTCATACAGTATTCCCTGTATAATCTTTTTTTTAATACCATCTCAAGTTCAGGATCATCTTCCTTTCTGGATTAATATGATACATATATAGTGAGGTATAGAAGAACTGTATTTAAAAAGGTCAGAAACAAATTATTTTTGAAAAGTGCCGTAAGCCGAGATACAAGTTGTAGCTTTACAAACAAATGCCATTACCTCTTCAATTTGGTTTATGCTGCCTTTCTCAGCATGTGCATTCAATAGTGCCAAATAAGTCTCCGAGCCAGGTTCAATTTTAGTGTCTCTCATGACATAAAGGATGTTGATTGCACTGTCCATATCTCTGAAATATTATGGAGAAAAATACCATACAGAATGACATGCATTTCATGGCTGATATTTGTCCTTAGCCCATGAATGAAACCAGAAGTCCAGAATCTAACATTTATTTACATTTAATTAAATGGCTGTGTAAAAGGAAATGAATGCAAAATTAAAGAATAGCCGTGGTATGTTTTAGAAGAAAAGCATCAAGTTTTAAAATTCTACTTTTTTTGCATAAAGTGCTCAGGAACTATGTTAAAAGATGAGAGCTTAATCTACTATTTAAAAAAAGATTTCAGTCACAGCAAAAAAGTATCAGCGTATATGAGATGTGGATATTTTCAGCAATTTGAGATTTGAACTGATCCAGTAATAAATATTCAAGATCTCTCCGAAAAAATACTACTGTATCAGAAAAATCCTTTCTAACAGCCCACTCTATTGGCAGCACGAGAAAAAAGCTCTTAAAATATAAGATGTCAATTATCTCCTCACAAAGCTTGACTTGGGTTTTTAAATCCTATCTAGCCATATTAAATCTTATCTAGCCATATTATTTTAATGACATGCATATGACATTGAACCTTTATGTATATTGAAGTAGTAGATTGTTGTTTCAAAATCAGCATTATGGCTGAAAAGGGATCAAAATTCTCTTTCTCAAATTTGCCTGCAATAGCTATTTGCAAACCAATTTAAAAAGATGTATTTAATATAATTTCAAATGTGTGTAGGCTCTTAGGATGTTTCTTGGAACATAGATCAAGCAAGCTCACAAATCCTAGCAGACACTCATACAAAAAACCACTGCTTCATATTAATGTGCAAAGCTGCTTCAATTCAGGAAATCCTCATTCGTATCAGAATGAGCAGAGATCTCTGAATAAGGTAAGAAAGTTCATTATGAAACATACTCTATTGTAACCATTCAAACTATTTAAAAATATAATTGCCTAATTAAGATTAAGCTTAGACAATGATTTAAGGAGAATAAGAAACAAATTACCCAGCTTTTGCATGACCGGTGACAAGGGCGCTGAAAATCAACTCTGTTATTGGGAGATCTTTGCTTTTCATAATATTAAGAATTTTGCTGCAAATGAAAACAAAATCAGATAAATTTTCCCTTGAAAAATAGGAAAAATGTATGTAGAGATAGATAATAAACAGACAAGCAGAAAGACAGACACAGGCAGAGGAATGACATCGACATTTGCTTTAATTAAAATAACTATGGAACAATAATCTAAAATTTGATTAGCAAAAAGTAACACGTGTATCTACCATTCTGCCTAAGAATCACCATTTTAACTTCAAGGAGGCATTTTAAATGAAGTAGGCAAAATTAGGCATTCTTTGAAGGACACTGCTGGATTGCTGGCTTCCTATTTCATATATTAGAATATAGCTTATTCTGAAAGAGTTCTTTGAAAATTCCCCAAGATTTGGAGTAAGTTATACTGAATGCAATGGGAGATACTTCAACATAAACACATGTAAGATTGTCCCACAAAATTTATCTCAAGCTATTTGTTTATGTTGTTACCTGGAACCATCAATATCTCCCTTGTTGCAATGCGCAGCAATCAGTCGCTGATATGTGACCTGTAATACAGAATTAAATATGAGAGTTCTTACTTATCAAATGGTACAGTAAATTTATGAAATACCTTTATGAAATACCTACTCGATTTGGCTGGACATTTGCCTCTTCCATTTTTGTTAGGAATACATCTGGAGAAAAATCATGTTCATTCTGGAGATAAACTTTTAGCAAAGCATTGTAATGGCTGACATCAAATACAACACCTAAGTAAACAATTGTAAAAAATAAAATAAAATTCAGTACAATAAAAAGTTCATACAATTGTTTGATACAACAGTAATATACAGAAAATGGACTAAAGATCAAGACACATTAGATGTTGGCAGTCCTTGTTGCTCACCCAAGCTTCAGCTTAAAATTGGACATTTTTGGTACTATTTTCCTATGCAATGATAACCCCTAAAGGAAGAGTAGATGGAAGATGCCTTGATTAAAGATTGCCACCATTACACAAAAATATATACTGCTCTTGATACTACGGTGTTTCTCAGAAAATAAGACCGAGTCTTATTTTCTTTTAGACTTGAAAATAAGTACTTGGGCTTATTTTTGAGGTGGTCTTACTTTTTTTGAGGTGCA
>JANHFL010005050.1:148087-158707 GCA_032468155.1 Oxyrhabdium leporinum
CACCTCAAAAAAAGTAAGACCACCTCGAAAATAAGCCCAAGTGCTTATTTTCAAGTCTAAAAGAAAATAAGACTTGGCCTTTTTTTCTGAGAAACATGGTACTTGCATCCCATCCCATTTGGAAAGGAGTAGCAACACCATGTTGGCAATTTTGCGGTCCTATTTTAGATTGGGAGTTCTCACACATTTTACATGTAACAGAAAATAGTAAGTTGTATATCATTTTAGCATCTCTCTGTCAGTGTAACAGCTTTTAATGACAGCTGTATATTCTGGAACATCTTAAATGTCACATTTATTCTAAACTTCTGTGTTAACATTGACCTTCCTATAAGATCAACACCTTGTTGTGATTTGCTTAAAAGCAATCATGTTTCAAAAGAAACAATGAAGAGTCTCTGTTTACAGCTAGGCCGCCTTAAGGCATTCTTTTCATATAAGCAGATATACTTAGTATTTGTGCTGTATTTTATTAAATGCAAGGTTGATGCCAAAATCATCCACTGAGCATATACATGATTGGCAATATCAGCTTTGTGCTGAGTGGGAACATTGATCTGAGAAGCTCAATTAAGTTATAGGAAAAAAGGATGCAAAATAAAGTAGAAAATAACCTTGTGCCATATTAAAAGCTTTTGATATGTCCATACCATCAATAATATGGCACAATTTAATCTGAAGTCATTCAACAAGAAGCTAAATTTTATATCTATTTCATAAATAAAAGAGGAGTATAAGTGAAATTTGGCAAGAAGTACACACAAATATATATCATTTCTGACATAACATCTGTTTTCCCCACAACAACAACCCTGTGAGGTAGATTGGGCTGAGAGAGAGTGATTGGCCCAAAATCACCTAGCTGGCTTTCATGGCTAAGGCGGGACATGAACTCACAGTCAGAATTCAACCTGCTTTTTTATTACTTTTCAACAATAAGTAATATATTTATATTGCTTTATAGAATTGACCAACTTAATCATGTTGGCGACATGTTACTTGTTTGTGTTGCCTTATAATGCTTTTATATTTTATGATTGCATTGCTTCATCTTAGCTATTTGCCCCAGAAATGAAAAACAATTATCTTATAAATAAATATAAATTTTCATTTAAAACATTGTGTTGCTCCTTATATCTTGTAGAGTTTCATCTTATCCTCTATGCAGTAGGGAGATAAGCTGGAGGGTTGGATTGAAGTGCTTCTAGTACTCCGATGATACTTCTTATCACCCATCCTCTATTCCAACACCCTGCTTAGAGCAGAGATCCATTAAATTATCCCCAACAAGTAGCCATCTATGAGGGGGACTCCATCAGAGTTCTGGTGAGACTATAATGGTTTTTACAGTCAGGACATTCCTTCTGCATCTCCTTTCTTTTAGTTTCATTCTAGTAGACCTTGTTCTCTTTCAGTTTCCAGTGAAATTATTTGCTGTTTCTTTCGTATTGGCACCTTCTATATATACAATGATCATAAGTGTGAAAAATGGCCATAAGTCACTTTTTTCAATGCCTTTGTAACTTCAAATGGTCACTAAATAAACTGTTGTAAGTCGGGGACTACCTGTCCCTAGTTTCTCCATGTCCCAAGTTTCAAGATGAAACTGTACCCCAAGTACAATATGGCCAGGGCAAAATACAATAGCATGGTTATCTCCCATGACCGGGATACAGTGCTTCTGTACAATCCAAGAGACACTGCTGTTTATTTTTATTTTTATTATTGTTGTTGTTGTTGTTACATTGCTTGTTCATGTTCATCTACTAACTAGTTAATTAGTCCTAACTTGTTCTCATGCATTTTGCTGCCAAACCAATTTTTCCTAATCCTGTCCATAGGATTTGGGTTTTTTTTCCCTGCCCAAGAGCAGAGTCTTACAAATATCTCTTGGATGGATATACTTGTGATTTTATCTTCTAAAGTACTAGCCAATCTCCTTAGTGTGAAATCATTTGCAAATCTGGTAATAATCTTTTCTATTACATCCTCTAGGATACTGGAGTGAGGACAAAGCCCTGAGGACTTACTCAATAAATCAATGCAGAGCCATTCTTTATGCAGCTGCTGAAGAAGTTGCAAATCCTTCAGACTATAGAACTGGTCATTCTGCTATAAAACTGGGAAGTTCAGTAATGGGTTGTGTGAGATTTATACACTTAAATATAATCCAGATTATGTGACCACTATGAGTTTTAGGAATGTAGTTGAACTTGTTTTGAATGAGCTGTTCTTCCTGATTACATGTAGTTCTCGATTTATGACCATGATTGGGAAGCAATGCAATCATTAAGCATGTCATCACGTGACCAGATCCAATTTTATGGCCATTTTCACCATAGTCATTAAGCAAACCATATGGTCTTTAAGTGAATCATACAGTTGTTAAGCAAATCCAGCTTCCCCAATTGACTTTGCTTGTCAGAAGCAATCACTCTGCAATCAGTTATGAGTTGGCTAGATTTACCAACAGTTATTCATGTCTTAGGGTTTTTCTTTAAATTGGTTATTGCAATGTACCCTATATAGGATTACCTTTAAAGCGTACCTGGAAGTGTCAGTGCAGAGTGTAGCAGTAAGGTTCACAATTCTGGGTCACGTGATAGCCATATTGAATTCTGCAGTTAATTGTTTTGTGAACAAAACTCAAAGGTTGATTTTAATTTTTAAAACTCTGAAAGGCTTAGAGCTAGATTATCAACTTCAGCAACTTTAAGACATGTCAACTTCAAATCCCAGAACTCTGAGAACTCAGAATTCTGGGAACTGAAGTTGCTGAGATTGAGAAACACTGATTAAGAGAGTTCTTATTTCATTATTTCATTCTCTATTTTAATTATGTTTACTTAGCTTCTTGATGTCGTAAACTGCTTTGATTGGAACAGTTGGACAGAAATTCAGGATATATAAAACCAAAAAAAATTATTGAACTCAAAAGGAAAAGAGAAATATCTGTTTAAAATACATGTATTTTTTTCTCTTAACTCATCCTTATTGCTGCCCATAAAAAAAAAATCATAATCAATGAATTGTTGACAATTTGAAGCATTTGAAGGCACTCAAAATCTAAAGCATGGAACCTTACAGTTCATCTTACTGTATCAGAGATATCATCCTTAGTGTGAATGTGTGTCAGCTTTAACACAAAAATGTCTGGTTTTTGCCCGAGCAATACATGTCCTTTCAATAACTTTGTTCCAAATGGCAGTTATATCCCTACAGGTTTTATCACATATCCCAAAAGAGTGTCATTTTTAGCATGCTTTTCCAACTTGTTACATTAACAAATTTGCACTGATTTCCTTATCCTGTCATCTAAAGACCACCTTGTAGTAAAACGGTGAAGTTTTACACATTCCAGAGCTGATGTACTGTCTAATGACACTTGTGTCTGTTTGCATTAACTCATGAAAGTTTGAGAAGGTTCTACATTGTGCTTTCCCTTTGAGCTTGATTTGACAGAATCAGTCCCCATGCTAGCTCATGGCACTTATCAGTTAGTCAACCTTCCTTAGGGAAGAGAATTTAGAGTGCATCATATTCTGTTTTCAAATCAAGCACTGTCCCCTCAACAACGTAGATGCTGCATTATTAAACAGGATGCCATTAGCCATACCACCATGCATAAACATTCAATCATATAAAAAGCTACATCATTACATTAACTCTTTTTTATCAGATTCATTCATCTTTTAGTGATCAGAAATAGAACTCTTGGGATAAAAGTGCTCTTTTGAGAAAGGATAGGATGTTGATGGAATAAAGGCCCTTTTTAATACATTCATGTATTATGTAGAAAAATGGCATGGGTTAACTTCATCATTGCATTGCATGTAAACAGCATTTTAAAGAAAGACCTGTGCCAAATGCAAGTGACCCTCATTGTCTGTTGGTTTGCATGTCCACAGGAAATAAAATTGATCAATCAAAAGTGGGCTACAAGCAGCATTAGTGTCCAGTAGCAGGATTGAGTAGCCCTTCCACAGAGACTGTGAAAGAAAAAAGCGGGACAGATAAGCCTGGGCAAAAGTGGGGAAAGTCACAGGAGCCTCACAGAGTGAAGAGGAGGAGAAAATATATGGAGCGCATGACTGCTATGGGAGGAAAGGGATGACTATATACTCCACAATCTACATCCTGACCCAATTCCCATAGCCTCAGATTCTCAGTATTGCAATTTCATTATTAACAGTTTTATAATGGAATGATACCTCAGTGAATGACAAAGACCATTTATATTTTATACACTGGGTCCTTGCTGCTGATAGTCAATCCTATAAGGTAGAAAATATCCACCACTTCAGTAACTTCATGGACTATTCTCTTGCTTTATCTGTTATCATTAGTTGGGCTTTCTTTATATAAAGAAAATTAAACTAATACTTTTTATATTTTTTATATGCAAGCTCTCATAGAGAGTGTCATCATCATAATATAGGTTTTATGTTTGTTCCCCCCATTTTAAAACACATGCATCTTCTTCTCCAGATTCTCTTAATACATATTCAAAATATATGTTGAATAAATAAATATGTAACCTTGTCTTACTGTTTTGCTAGCCTGCAGTCAATCTGTCTCACTATATTCCATTCAGATTGTAGAGTCTTATCCTGTATATACGATTCTCAAGGGGACAATGAGATGTTCTGGAATTTCCATTTTGGTAAAAATATCCTAACATCCTAACACAGTTGACATAACTGAATTTTTTTCAAAAAGATCTTTAACTGAAGATCTTTTTAAGATCTCTAAGACCAACTCCACCAACCCTGACAGGGCAAGCTACTAGAATATAAACTGACAACAAACTACACTCCTTACTAGCACTTGTATTTATTGTTACCTAGTTTGGGTAATGAAGCGTCTGCAAGAAAACAAGCAAGCTCAGAGAACACCAAGGATCCCTCATTTCAACCCTGAGCTACAAATATTATTTATTAGATATTTTTATAATCAATGAAGCACTTCAACAATAATGTCACTTATATAGTACTTCAGCTTTTTCTAAAACCATCTTGAATATTTGGTAGCTTCCTTTCTAGATGGGACTCTAGTTTGCCTTGGATGATCCTGTTATATATTATGTGAAGTAAAAGATATGTAAGGTAGTTTCCATACTGTGTTAATTCTTCATTTGGTATATGTTGTTTCCTATATTTGTTGACGGAGCTTGGTTAGAACTCTTACTGATATTTCTGTTGTTTGCCATATTTTTATATATGCAGTATTTCATCAATACCTTTAACATTGTGACCTGATAATGACTGGCATGATGGTCTAACTTTATCTTCTTCTTTTAGTACTAGAAGTGCTAGCACTAAAGGTAATATCTTCTAAAGTGTCTTCAATATTGAAATATCTATTATTTGAATCAATCACTGTCTGTCCTGTGGTGATTTTTAACATTCCAGCTCGAGGTTGGAACCACCTTCTGAGTTTGGAGATCTTTTGGGAACTATGCTTTGTTTTTTTATGTGTTTTTATTTTGAATATCTTTACAGCAGTTGTTGAAACACTGCTTCTTGTCTCTTCTAACTGTTTTCTGAAATTCTTTGATAAGTACCTTCCCAAGATCTTTGTTTGTTCTGACTTTGGCTTCTCTTCTGTTCTTAGGAATTTCCATAATCTGTTCTGACATCCAGTTTGTTTTCTTCTGTTTCTTAGTCTTTGACAATGTCTTTTTGTATTCATCCTTGCCAACTTCCTTAATGTCATTTCACAGTTCCTCTAGTTCCTTGTTTATAAGGTTTAGGATTCCAAAATAATTTCTGATTTCTACCTCCTTGTACCAATAATATAACCAATTTGATTTCTGTGTCTCATCTGTGTGTGTTGTGAAATCTTTTGGTTGCTTGAAGACTATGTTAATAATTAATAAAACTTTGGATTGGCAGAAGTTAATGTCATTTTCCTATTTCATCTTGGTTTCCTAGTGCTTATATTTCAACTACACTTTCCACCTCCAAAATCGAATTGATATTACTCTATCATTGAATGTACTGTGCACGTTATTTCTTCTTTGCTTTTCACCTCCCAAGTAGTAACCTTTTTACTGAAAGTTTCCAATTCCAGTCCATTTCTGTTCAATGTGTACAATGTCAATATGTAATAAAATAATTTCACCTTTCATTGTGTACAGCTTTCTCATGTTCATACTCCCATGTTCTCCTTCAATTTTTCCCCCAGCATGGTCACATCAGCAATTAGATCTGAAAGGCTTTGTCACCATCTCTTGACAATCCATGAGTTTTTTCATGATAAAATACAGGAGTGATTTATCATTGCCTTTTCCCACTCAGGATGAAATTATGCCTTTGCTATTGACACTAAACTTTCATCTTCAGCATCTTCCTATATTATTGTTCTCAATAGGTACTTGCATGCTTTAGCTGGACAGCTGGGATGAACTTCACAGCTTCTGAGAATTTACAGTATATTCTTGATATGCATTCTGGTATTCTTTGCTTATTCCGCCCAGAAACACCCACTGTACAATGAGGCAGCATAGCAGCAGTTGAAAGAGAAAAAAATATGTATCCTAAAACATCTCAATGGTGTGGAAGTCCAAATTTGAGAAATTACTCTGTAAAGTGGTAATTGTATAATCATATGAATGACAGAATATTATTAAAACCATAATTACAAGTGGATCATATAATTTGTTGCCCACCTGATTGTCAGGATAGCTTTTCTTATATTTAAAATAAAGGTCTGGAGTATTTCATTGCTGTACAGTGATTGCTAATTCACATAAAAAAATCATAATCTGAAGTAGAAATAATTGACTGGATTGGTGCAGTCAGAATGTAACTTGCTTGGTTTGGTGTTAAAGTGATATGAGCACCCAGCCAATGTTCTTTGTAAATATAATTTATGTCTAAAGTGCCTTACAAATGGCAGCACCCATTCAACTTTTCCAAATTTTGGAAGCTAAGAAAAGTTTTTGGCTACAGAACCCATCCACATACTCTTTGATTCATCAGGTTTCAGTCTCAGCTTGTTGGGTTTCTTCCACCCCATTATGGCACTCAGACACAGGTTCAGAAGTATAAAAATCTCTTTATTTAGAAGTCAGTTGAAAAACAGTAAGCATTATTGGCACATTAATTGACAATACTTTCAATTTACAAAAACAATCCAGGAGGATACCATGATTGACCATATTAAAAGATGGCACGAAATAAGCAGGATCAACAAAATTCCATTCCCTTTTAGCCCCCCCATAAGAAGTCATCTATTAGGAGATCAGTAGCTGATTCTATCTTAAAACCAGGCCAGCAACTTGACTGAAAAGAGTTAAGAAAAGGTTAAGCAGCTTCACAAGCACCACTCCTACTTTAATACCCTATTTTTTTTAAAAGAGTATTTGTGAACAGATAATAGTTGGCAAATTCTCCTGAATCAAGGAGAACATCTTTAAAATTAGATTCACAAAGGCTTTGTTTAAGGTTGCAGGTACCATTACATCACATAAAAGTGCAGTCATCTGTATGGGTGTACCCAATCATTTTGTACAGAATTTTGAACTCGGTAGAGCAAATGCTCTGAGCCTGTAGAAAAAGAATTATCTAGTTTTTTCAGGATTCTTATGTGCTTCTTATTTGTGGGGCAGATTTAATAAATGGTTTGAAAACAATTATCTGGAATAATTTTTCCCAGACGTATGAGAAATATTATATCGGTATATCCTAGTTGCTGTCTATGACCTTAAAGAATTATTAAATAATCATTAATGTGGAAAGGCAGGAGGAAAAACCCTAGAATTTAAGCCCTGGAGCACTGACATATATGTAGGCTGTGATTATTTTATATTACAATAGGCAGATCTTTTGTTGTACTTGGCTTCCTTCTCTGAAGAATGTATCTACGTTGTCAAGTCATATCCAAGAGTCAATTGCTGAGTAAGACAGTTGCAAAATAAGATATTAACAATCCAGAGAACCTAGAATTATATTGTAGTTATGCCACTGAAGCGACATGCATAAGTCAAAGCAAATGCTTGCTTCCTTCTTAAAACAAGTTGTAGTACTGACTTGCTTCAAAATGACTGGACTGGTCTTCACCATTATATTGAGCTAAGATGCACCCATCTCACCTGTTTATCTCTTTTGAATTCAGTGTTGCTTCTTTCTGAAATCATCAGAGTGATATAAATATGAAAATGGATTAAATTCTATGTCCAATTTCCAAACATATGCTCTTCAACTAATATTAAATGGTAGGCCATCATTGTGAGTTATGATGTATATGTATTTGCATGTTTGTGTGTGCTTAATTAAAAAGAGACTAGAGTTTGCTTTGAAGCATAAAACTCTAGTATTACTGAGTTTACAGTGGTAAAACCACTAAAGAGGCCATCACCCCAGAGAGTTTCCTGAAACCCATCTGTCAACTGATGTTACATCAAGTTCAAACAAGCCATGCCTTCCTGTTCCTGCAAAAGCATTCTGTGGCTAGAGGGGAGGATTTTTTTTTTTAAAGAACAGAATTGAACTTGCTTCTAAACAGAGGGGAAAAAGAAAGGAAAAAAATTGACAACAGCTGTACAGTGTCAGCAGAAATAATGATCCAGCTTCTAGCGAAGTTAGGTAGAGCCCTAATTCTAGCATGTCTTATTTTATTTTATCCCGGAAAGTAATGGCATGGATTGATTTTTTTTTATCAAAAGAAAATAGAAAAATGAACAAATGAAAATTTTGGGAGGATGCTGGATTGTTTAAAAAAGATACCATATACTAATGTTTATTTCAGCTGTTTAAATAGAAAAGACAGATAATTTACTGCCAAAAAAGATGATTGCCTAAATAGGTTAATTAGCTAAAAATGTGAACTAACTTGGGCTCAGAAACTTGATTCTTCAAAGCAGGGCTGTCAAACTCACAGCCCGCGTACCAGATATGTCATGTCCTGGCCACGCCCACACCCGGTTTAGCGAAGGGAAAAAAAGTGGTGAATTGTCACATGACACCGCCATGATGATGCGAGTTTGATACCCCTGCTTCAAAGGAAACAATTGTCCCAAAAAGGTGCTGATGATTTGGACGACTTGCTTATAATAGCCTGTAGAAATGTTTATACATGATCAGAAAGCACTGCCATGAGTTGCTACACGTCATATACATGTCATATATTTATGCATTTCTAAAGTAAAATTCAGCTGTCTGAGATGCTACAATCTTTTCAAAAGAACCAGGGATTAGAAGACAAACCATACAATTATAAGCAAAGCCACAATAAAGCAGAGTCTGAAAACTGAAAACATTTTGATACTTTTCAATTGAAAAAAAATCATACTATTATGAATTTAAAAATATACAGTCTATATTCAAAACATCATTAGATTCCCCGCTGATTGGGGCAATATCAATTCTTTCCAATAACAAAAAAATATATTATTACAAATTGTATTCAAGACTTTCCCTACAAATTTATAATACTGGGACTATTTCTAGCCTAATTCTTCCACTCATTTTCCATTCTGTGACCATCCAGTTTTTAAACATAGGAATAAATTATACAAAAACCAGAAATGGACTGAATTATTATTATTATTATTATTGGAGAATCTGTGTCTGCTGAAAATATTTTGCAAAACTGGTTGTGAATTCTGGTCTGGTTTCAAACAAGGCAAATTTAATCGCTATCAATGATATTTGAAGAATAATATATGTCCTTTTGATCTGAAATCCAAGGAATCACTTTAGTATTTACTAAATTCTTGGATCAAATGCAACCCTTGAAAGTGTGTATGTAAAGTAAGTCTGCGATATGGATTTGAAATCTGAATGCTAATCACCTGCAATCTACTCATTATGGTAAATCATAGAAAATCTTGGATTAGCTGTTGAGGTGGGGAGAAAAGGGAGTTGATCTTAAGACCAATTGTAATGAACAGTAGCATTCTCTACTACAGTAATACAAAAAGGCCCATCAGATACCTAGAAAAGTTTCTCTTAGTTTAGAATTTTGAAAATCCGCAAATGCCTGAGAGAATTAGAATCCATCTGGTAATCTATTTGGGGGTGGGGGGGCGCTTGGGTATCCTAGGCCCTACTTCTGCTCATGGGAGCAGCTGAGAAATACCATTTCATGGAATAATATACTTGCTATATTAGTTATACTGTGCTAAGCATATATAGAGCCTTTTGACACTTAGTGCTGATCAAAATGCTAGGTGCTATGGACAAAAAAAATATCTTAGAATGAGCAGTTCAGGTGACATTGATGGACCCTAATAAGGACATTAGAGCAATAAGACATGCCCTATGAAATTACATGTTTCTAGTAGTTGAGAATTAACTCCAGAACTTGATTTTTAAGCAGCAACTGCTAAGCAAAAATGATGCAGATATCAGCTTAATAACCAAGGTTTATCTGGAAGAGCAAATGTGCTGCTTCTGTATAATTCAAGTGTGGTTCAAAGATGAAGAATATTAGAAAACAAGGGTGGGGACATAAACCTGAATTTAGCGGGTCATGAACATAAA
Organism: Oxyrhabdium leporinum; assembly: GCA_032468155.1. Taxonomy (NCBI): domain Eukaryota; kingdom Metazoa; phylum Chordata; class Lepidosauria; order Squamata; family Cyclocoridae; genus Oxyrhabdium; species Oxyrhabdium leporinum. The sequence continues at coordinate 158,575 of JANHFL010005050.1, forward strand.
ACTATGGTTCCCTTGCTCACATTTACATTTTCTTTGTAAAATATAGTATCTTGGGTTTTTGGGAAATCAGTCTCTCTCTCTCTCTCTCTCTCTCCCTCTCTCTCTCTCTCTCTCTCTCTCTCTCTCTCTCTCT
>JANHFL010005050.1:163852-176761 GCA_032468155.1 Oxyrhabdium leporinum
TGGGAATCCATCTCCATTCAACCGGCAGGCATTTTCAGAGGCTGAAGTTCCCAGGGTGAGTGTGGAAAGCTCTGGGGGCCAGGGGGGGCGCGACCTAGCTAGGGCGCGCCGGGAGCAGCGCAACGCGACCCGCGGAAGCGTTAGGCAAGCTCTGGGGGTTGCGGGTAGCTAGGCCATGCATGGACGCCGCACGTGGAGCAGCGCGACATGACCCATGGACGCGTTAGGCAAGCTCCAGACGCCGCGGGGGGGTCGCGGGTAGCTAGGCCGCACATGGACACCACGCGCGGAGCAGCATGATGCAACCCGCGGACGTGTTAGGCAAGCTCCGGGGGTCACGGGGGGTGTGTTGCAGGAAGCTAGGCCGCGCATGGATGCCATGTGCAGAGCAGCGCGATGCGACCCACGGACGTGTTAGGCAAGCTCCGGACGCTGCACAGGCCGAGCGGTGAGCAGGCGGGCAGGGGCGGGGCCAGTCAGAGGTGATATTTGCCGGTTCTCCGAACCAATCAAAATTTTCCCTACCGGTTCACTTGAACCGGTGAGAACCGGCTAGATTTCACTTCTGATACCAGGAACAAGTACATCTTCAGCTTTCCTTAACAGGCTCAAAACATACTAATGAAAACAATAATAGCTTAAGCCACAAACAAAATCTGTAAATTAAAAAAAAACTAGTTCAAGAGTAACAGCAACAGAATCCAAAGCTTATTTTATCAGCTTCATAAAAGGATAATATATCCTTTTTATATTACAGTCACAGTAACAAGTGCCACCAGACACTCCTGTACTTAGAAGCATGTTCCAGCTTTTTCGATGAGGCATCAAAGAAGAAACCACAGATTCACATCTGGAAGATTTTGAAGATACATTTTTAGATTTGAAAAAGTCATTATTTATATAAACTGAAGACAATTGAAAGAGACTGATGGAGGACAATGTGACCACACACCAACATGAGCTTACAGGAACTTTTAACAATCCTAGCAAAATGTCAATCAGATCACAAAAAGCCAGATGTTAACTAAATAATTAAACAAAATCTGCATTACACTTTTTGACTAGCTTAAATACTAAAAGACAATTCATTCCATTAACAACGTAAATAATACAAACCATTAAATAAATCCATTATTTTAAAAAATAGTACAGTAGAGGCATTTTAAGAGAATTTTGAAGCAATTTTCAGTAGATAAGAAATATATTGGCAATTTGTGCCCAACAGAACTATCATCTAAATTACTTTCATATTGTGCTTCCTAGTAAGTGTCAGTAGTTTCACTGGGGAATTCAATACAACCATAATTAAAATAATTAGGATAGTATACAAATATTTCTTTGGAGTCAAACTTGATGCCTTGTTATATTATAAATCTAACAAGAATTCCAAAGTGTCTTCTTCTGGGATTATTTTACAGATTTCCATTTGGGCCATCATGTATTTCCTGATAATTTTTTATCCAAGTACTAATCAATCCTGACTGCTTAGTTTTTTGAGTTTCATAAAGATGGGCTAAGTGCTAGGTAATGGGTAGGTATTAACTTTCAAATAAGACACTTCATACTCTCATCTGCATTATACATGCTCAGTGTGTAGATAGAACAGAAGCAAAAATTCAAATTATTCTCTTTTCTGCCAAACAGATTTAAGACCAATCCCAAGATAGAACTGTGCTGGCTATGGGTAGAACATAATGGATTTTGGATTTTATTGGTGTAGTGATAAAACTATGCTGTATCCAATAATATATAAGATCAATACAAGTGCTAGTAAGCAACAGTAAGGAGCACAAATCTGAAAAATGATTAAACATCTTTTTAGGGGGTCTGAGCTATAATCAATCACATGGATTGAAAGACGATTAACAGAGGGGCTCCGCCTAAGGTTTAGTGTAATCAGTTTGTAGAACTTGTCTAAACCTGGACTGACAACTCCTTCAGATTTTGTTCTATGCCAGTAACCCAGGGATGGCAGAGTTTCACAAAACTTAAAGCAACAGCTAGCAAGTGTTTTTATATGGCTTGCGTTTCAATTGACATCCAGAGCCTGAATGAATACAAGGAAAACCACATTGAGGGTTTCACGTTCTTTGCTGATTTGTTTTCCAAAATTAGTCTCCTACTTTACATATAGTTTCCAACATGAATATCTATTTGCCTCCCTAGTTTGGCTCAGTTGTAGATGAAACAGTCACAGCCAGTGTGTCATAATTAAAGGACCTTCTCATTTCTGCACCTGGACCATAACTTTGCAGCCACTTCCTGTATTTGATGATACGCAGACAAGATAGGGCAGAAGCCTGAATAATCCCAGTCCAAGGTCAGGCAACAACAGGAAGGCTCGGAGGGCTAACTTTTTATGTCCAAGACATAAAAGGAAACGAAGGGGGAAATGATTTCTGAACAGAAAAGGTATGAATGAGGCAGACAAAACTGTATTTCATCACAGTTATGTAACTGAAATGGAAATTGTCTCCCTTCATGTCTTAAGAGAGATAATTTGCATACTTTCAATTAACCATAACAGAACTCAACTAAGAACACCATCTCCGCACATTCAGCTGAGTGGAAGGAAACAAAAAAAATGCCTCTCCACCTGGCAATTCTGGGCAGCCGTTTCAATAAATTTCAAGAGCACCAAGATGGAGAAGAATGGGAAGATGGCTGCAGTATTCACTTCACATATATAATAGAGGTTATATTATGCAGGTTATATTTATAGAGCTTCCTTGAGTTTAGGTGTCTGACTTTCTGAAAAATTATGCATTCTCCAGTTTCTAGGCAGATCTGAACAGGGACAACTATTCAAAAGGATGTGTGAGTAGATAGGTAGACCCTTGTTACTGCATATGTATATATTACTTCTGTCCCATCACCATTGCTGCTGAAATACTCCTGTTTTGACTCAGTTGTAGAATACATAATAGCATGCAAAACACTATAAAGTATGGCTGAAAATACTTTGGCGTTCTCTCAAATAATGGAGAGCACTGCTAGTAAATGTAGAGCAGCTGGCCAACCACAATGGCTAAGAATGATGGAAGTTATAGTTCAATCCATATGGAGAATGCTCTCTTGGAGAAAAATGGTATAACACTTGGGTTAAGAAGAGTAATGCCTTGATTTAGTATAAGGTGTATCTAAAAACATGTTTTGAACACCCAAACATGAAAACTCACAAAGGCACTTCCTACAAAGATGGGACTGTATTCATTTTCAGTAAAGATCCATTATATTTGTCTGAACATGGAAGACAAATGATTTTCAATTAGGTTGTATCTTATTTGAACATTATTAATTGGTAAGCATTCATGATCCTGAATAAAAAGAAATTTAATTTGCTCCACCATATTTTGAAATATCATACATTTCTTGAAAGGGTGCCTTTTTATTAACATTGGTCTATCCTAAATCACATTGAGAAACACTCAGTTACAATGCTGTTGTGTTACACTTCTGCAAATCAAGCCATATAACTGAAGATGGAGACTAGTTTGGACCAGTGATTAAGGCACTACTCTATGTTCTAGTCCTGCCTTAGGCATAGAAGCCAGGTGTTTGAGTTTGGGCCAGTTACTCTCCCCAAGATGAAGGTAATAATAAACCACTTCTGAAGTTTTGCTCAGAAAACTAGGATATGAAAGCTGAACATGCAAATGCGAATAATTTGCAAGTTCTAGCAATGAATACAGTGAAAATTTTAATTATAATGAAGACCAAATTAATTACAGCAGTACAGCCACCAGCCTTAGACTTTATAATTTTACCATGCCTTGTGGACATGGTGGATAGATTCTGCTTTTTTTGAGTTGATTATGAAGAATAAAGGAACCAACAGTCAAGAAATACCCCACAGACTAGCACTTGATAGAGCAGCAGTGAAGGCCTTGGCAAATATATCCAGATCCTGTGCTGTGCCTATATGTACAGAGATAAGAATCATGCAGGCAAGGATTTCATCCAGAAAAAAAGCAATGAGAATGGAATTGCAGACTCCACCAAGGCCTATTCCTGTTGTGGAACATCTGGGTTGGTAGGACAAAAGCAATAAATCATCACAAATGTTCCAGGAGTATGTAAGAAGAACATTGAAAAGAAGAACCAAGATCACCTGAGTTAAAACTGGAAAATGGGATATGTCTGATTAATGACATTTAATGACTATCTCCTGCAAGCTGAGCTCAATTCCTATCTTCTTAATAGCAATATGGAATGTCACTGCTTTCTTTCAGCATTTTTGTTTTTAATTTCCCAGTCCAACCTACTATAGCTCATTCAAGTCTGCTCTCATCCTGCTTAGCTTTTCATGGTCACTCAAGATTATCTAAGTTGCCCATGAAAACCATTTGATTGTCTATGCATACTTAGTTCAAGCACTACGGCTATCATTCAGCTGATGAAAAACCTGGAACTGAATGAACGAATGAGCAGCTGAACCACCTTAAAGTAGGAGAAGAAGCAATGGATGAAAACTAATCAAGGAGAGAAGCAACGTAGAACTAAGGAGAAATTTCCTGACCGTTACAACAATTAATCAGTAGAACAACTTGCCTCCAGAAGTCGTGAATGCTCCAACACTGGAAATTTTAAAGAAGAGATTGGATAACCATTTGTCTGAAGTGGTGTAGGGTTTCCTGCCTAAGCAGGGAGTTGGACTAGAAGGCCTCCAATTTCTCTTCCAATTCTTATTCTAATCTATCTTTGCATAATAAGAAAAAATCAAAGTAAATGACTACCTCTAATGTTCTTGGAGCTGTTCTTCAGCCACAAATTGAAATTAAAAGTAATAAAGGTTTTAAGTGCATACATATATTTTAAATGTATAATATAATAAATAAAACTAGGAGATATAACAGAAAAAGAAAATTCAGGGGGGGAAATGGTTACAATGAAAAAAATGGAATGCCACTTTTTTTCCCTTAGTCAGCAACTTGTACCACTAGATGGCACAATTACTCTCAGAATCAAGTTTCTTGTTTAATCCAAGATTTGTGATTTAAAAACTGTAATTTTCTTACCATTTAGCATATGGCTGTACATTAGGCAGTTAATGTGTGTTTTTGTTTCGATTTGGGACTGAAGTTGTACTGGTTCCAAACATAGAAAGTTACATGTACTCAAAAAGTTTTTTGAGCTCATTAGAAAAACGCATTGCACGCAAAAAATATTATTTTGGAGATCCTGTTGTTGTGCATCACAACTGTTTTTTATGCACTCTTTTAGGTTTTTAATTCAAGCAATGACCAGGCAGGAAGGTGGATTTATATGGCAACACTCTTATCCCTTCAATAACACCCATGCAACAAGGTTTTACATGCAAGTTGTATGCTGACTACAGTTTAGTATTAAGTATGTGTAAAATGTATTGGCATCTTCAGTTAAAAAGCTTAGGTAGCAGGGAAATAGAAAGGCTTATTTCTGCCTGTTGCAGTCAAAGCAGACAGTACTGGCTAGAAAAGGAAGGACTGCCCTGTAACCCTTTAAAAGAAAGGGTTCATCTTAAATTCCATGGATGCAGTAATGAAGTTTTTTTTCTTCTTTAGTTTTCCTAGGGAAGGTCTTAAATTTAGGAGCGCCTTATGGCAGTTCAGTGGTTCGAATCCCTAGCACCGTGTAATGGAATGAGCTCTTGTTACTTGTCCCAGCTTCTGCCAACCTAGCAGTTCAAAAGCACGTAAAAAATGCAAGTAGAAAAATAGGGACCACTTTGGTGAGAAGGTAACAGTGCTCCATGAGCCCTTAGCTTTAATCATGCTGGCCACATGACCATGGTGACATCTCCAGACAGTGCTAGCTCTTCGGCTTAGAAACGGAGATAAGCACCGCCCCTAGAGCCGGAAACAACTAGCATGCATGTGTGGGGGAATCTTTACCTTACCTTATAACAGTAATAAGGCAGTTTCCAATATACGATGTGAATGCTCACCCTGCGCCCCTATGAACCATCTTCCTTATGCAAGAGCCCAGGGGAAAACTTGGGTTCACCAAAGCCAATGTCTTCAACCCTTCTATTTCCTGATAAAGACTTACCAGTTTTAGTAAAACTGATTCTTTCACCTTCTATTCTGAATCATGCTTCTCCAAGAAAACTAGCAATGCATTCCTCAAAGATGTGAGTTTTATTAGAAAACAAGAAGGACAGGTAAGCAAAGACAATGACTGCAGAACAGACGACAGAAGGTCAACAATGAGTTTGCATACAATCTTCTTTTACCTATGTGATGGGCATCCTGGTTAGTCTGGGTTAGGGGCATTTCACATGCTTTTTGGGTGTCTATGTCCTGTATTTGGTGAGGCTGCAGCAGCATATTTTCTGAATATGTGATATAGTGTATTAATTATCCTTAAGAATCTTTATTGATTTATTTAAAGAGTTTCAGTGTAAATGCACGTATGATTTGGTAATCTATAACAGGGCTGTCAAACTCCTGGCCTGTAGGCCAGATGCGTCACATGCTGGCCATGCCCATGCCCAGTTTAACGAAAGGGAACAAGTCCCAATACGTCACATGATGCCATTGTGACAACGTGAGTTTGACACCCATGATCTATAATATATTGTCATTAATATTGGTAATTAGCCTAATCTAAACCAAGTAACATGAAAGAACTCAAGGCAGTGAATTATCTCCTTGATAACATATGCATAACAATTTTCCATTGTAACATTTGGAGATAATTAATGTCCGAATAACCTTCATGGCAGAGTAAGATCCAACCACTGCATCATCTTAGCTCTTTTTTCATCTTAGGAAAAAAGACATGGCAGGCTATTATGCTTCGCAAACTTTGATTCATTTAAGAACTTTGGGCTGAACAGCTCCTCCCCCAATCATGGATATTTTCACCTACACATAGATGTTCACTTTATATTTCTAGTTCTTTGTCCTATCAAGACTTCTAGAGCCACCACCAAATACAAATATTATCTCCACATCAACTCAAATTCCTTGTGATCTTTTGTATAGTGGATGCAGTCATATAGCAAAGCTCAGGAAGCAATGCTTGAATTCTTAGACAGACTATCTTACTGACTAGAGATAACAAAGTTTTCTTTTGACTTTAAGAGCTTGGTCCTATGTTTTCCTTGCATTCACCACCAGCAAGAATTGGAAACACCGCTTTTTCAGATGATACCCTGAACAGTCTCTCCTTCCAATTGCATTAATATATTTGCAGCTACAGGTGATTTGATTTTAAAGCCACATTGTAGTACATAGGCTGGCAACTAGCCACTCGTGGCCCAATTCATGCTCAGTTTCAAAATTATTTCTGCAATATTGCCTCTCCCTGGTAATCCCATTCTAAAAGTTTAATATAATTCATTAGGATAGTGCTTTTCTGGGGAAGCCAGTTTGATATAGCTGGCAGAGCACTGGAAATCCCTGCATAACCATGGAAGAAATCATATTGTATTAGCAATAGCAGTAGCATTTAGACTTATATATTTAGAGCCCTCTCTAAGCAGGTTACAGAGTCAGCATATTGTCCCCAACAATCTGGGTCCTCATTTTACTGACCTCAGAAGGATGGAAGGCTGAATCAACCTTGAGCCTGGTGAGATTCGAACTGCCAAATTGCAGGCAGCTGGCAGGCAGCAGAAGTGGCCTGCAGTACTGCACTCTAACCACTGCGCCACCTCAGCTCTTAATGTTGATCTATTTAATGTGCCTTTTATGGAAACAAGTTAACAGCTGTCTATTGCCCTATAATCTTTGGTGGAAGGGGAAAATGCAAGTGTGGCATTTGTTCAAGACCATCTGAAGTGATTATGCATTAATGTAACCTTACTCAGCCTTGTGCCCCTCATATTTGTTGGAACTAAAACTTCAGCATTACTGGTCAGGAAACTTTACAATTCTGGAAGTTCTAATCATAACACATATAGAAGGCATCTGACTGGAAAAGTGTTTGAGTGCTGACTTTTATTCTTTGTGTAATTTGCATGTATTAGTCCACATATAATCATGCCATTATAAAAACATATAGCCTAATAAAAGAGATTTTCCCCCCTTATCTTATTTATTATGCATTTGGTCTGTAGCTCTGTTCTTTATGATTTCTGAAGCTTCTAAGTAGAAATAGCTGCTAAAGTTATGCTTTCAAGTCTGGAAATGAATGTATTTACATATATTATCCATGGTGTATAGCAGGAAAGTGTCAATTTATCTTTCATTGTAATTGGAATATAGCAATGTTGGAACTGGTAGCTAGAGTATTTAGTAGAAGCTCTTAACCTCTGGACTGATGCTTGAAAATTCAATTAATTGCTAGAGTTTGAGAGGACTTGCTTGTTTGGCTTTTGAAAGAAAATTCCTAACAGCTACTGACCTTCATTCTCTGATCAACATATGAATGCAGCTGGTCATGTCGCTTTAAAGAAAAAATAGATTTTCAATAGTTTTGTTTTTTTAATTAAAAGGGCATTGAAGCATAATATAGATTCATCCCAGTAACCCCTTGAATTCACAAAGTAGAGTAAGCTCTGAGATATATTCTTAATTGTTTTATCTCATAACATAACATTTTATCTCTGAAAAAAACCACTTTTCTTGCTTTCTCATGCAACAGTGTAACTAACGTATATTCTGCTTCTTTTTTAAATTCATAATTTTACTGAAAAATTTAATCACAAGAATAAGACTAATACAAACTAAAATACAGCAAAAAATAAAAAGGAAAAAACACAAGGAAAAAATGAAAGTGTAAAAAGAAAAAGAGTAGCATAAAAATAGACAAGAAAGAAGAAAGCTACAAAGTGGCTTGTGATATTTACAGCAGTTTAATTATAAATTAATCTCTCTCTAAAGTTACAGCATGACTCTCTTTTTTTATAATTGGTCCTATCTAATCATCAAAACAATAAATCATAGGTTCATTATTTTCTTTTTTATGAAAAAAGGGGTTTTCAGTTACCAATAAACATAGATATTGCCTTTTCTCTAATCAAACAATTCAGTTTGGCCATTTCAGTTAGTTCTATCATCTTCACCAAACATTTGTCTATCATAGGTATTGCCAAATGTTTCCACCTTTGTGCATTCAACAAGCTAGCTGCAGTTATCATATATAAAAATAATGTTTAATGAGAGGAAACATTCTGGTTTCAGTCAAATATTAATGTTTTAAATCTCCGATTAACTCTATTAACTCTGTATTTGAATCCAGCATTTTCTAGCTTTTTTGCATGTTCACCATACAAGATAAAATGACTCTTTTTGTTCACATTCCCAACATAAATTTGACATATCTGTATACATCTGAGATTTTTTTTTGGCGTCATATACCAACAGTATATCATTTTATAAACTTTTCTTTCAGATTATTACAAAGTGTAAATGTCAGTCCTTGCAGCCATGTATTTTCACATTTTTCCACCTGTATATTATGCCCAAAATTTTTACCACGCCTTATCGTATAACTTGTTCTTCTGTTTCAAATATAAATAAAAGTTTATACATTTTAGCAATCACACAATCATCATTTGTACACAATTCTGGTTCAAAATCAGTATTTCAATATTCAATACTATATTTTACCTACTTTAAATTTTCTGATAATAAGAAAACCATTGACAACTGTATTGTTCTCTTGATTTTATGGTATTCTTTTGATAGAATTCTGGTATCTCACAATATGTTAACCATTTGTGTTTGCCTATTATTATTTATTGTCTGTAAAATGCTTCTTGTCCTGAGAACCACAAAGGTGCTTTTGAGCAGACTGGATTCTATATTCTTAACGTAGTACATCTAATATAATAATTTTTGAAATTTATATTAAGCTTGACTTTATTGTACCATGTACCCTTCAAATATCAGATCATGTCCTTCTAATTCTAAGTCTTCTATTTCTCAGCAGCATCCACTCTTTCATCAAAACCAAACAACAAATTGCAAAATAAAATTTCAAATTGGATAAACCCAATCCTCTTTTTTCCTTTGCATCCTGTATCACTTTATATTTAACTTGTGGCATGTTCCTTTGCCAAATAAACACTGTGTTCTATTTGTAAAATATAGCTGGGTTTTTTTTTCCTTTTGGCAGGAGAAAACAGATAATAATAAAAATGTGGACAAAGAAACATGCTCTCATCACATAAAGCTGATAAATATTATTTTGGGTTTGTTTCATATAGATTTGGCTATTACTGATCTCATGGCCCACGTAATCTTTGCCAAGTTGGCAAATTCACTAAAAATGAAGGCCTCAGTTGGGAGAAAGAAGTTCTGTCAGCACCAAATACTTTGTCTTTCTTCTTAAACGTTTATTTTTAAATGTTCAAGGTTTCCAATCTCACCTTATCTGGCTAGTCTTGTCTGGTTCAGGTACCTTCTGGTCTTGTTGAAAGAGGGACTATTTTAATTGCTTGGGAAATGTGATTTCATTTGTCATAGTTTACTACCATGACTTTCACAGCAAGCTTCCATTCTGTATTAACTATCCATGCTATGCATTATATTTAATTCCTGAGCAAATGTTTCACCAGATTTGCTTTTCTTGCTGACTTTTGTTGTCACAAGCTCAGTTCATCTTAACATGCAAACAACATTCTGACAGGACAACAACTGAAAACAAGAATCCATGAACACCAACTAGCTGTCAACTGACATGACACAAATCTCTGATCTTGATCTACATTGACACCAAGCAGCATCAGTAAGATTGGGACGGAAAAAAAATCATTGGCCACCACATGCCATGCACGCAAATTCATCGAAGCCTGGTATTCAATCAATGGATCCATCAACAAACATGACAATTTGGAGCCAGTGTACAAACCCATAAAGAGATGTATCAATCAAGTGACCAACCAATGACAGCACCAACCACCTCTTCACTTGGTGACCTTCACCCACAGTGACCAGCCAATCACATGACAGGTCACTCAGTATGACCAGTTGGTCACATGATCCACTGACTGCATGACCACATGAAATCAATAAAAGCAGTGAATAATTCCACCGAAGTCCCACTGAAGATGTCAACTAGCCTGTTGATGAAACATTTGGAAGCTAAACAGCAAGCTTGGAGAACAAACAGCATTTTGACTCCATAGATCTCAAAATCACATTATCACAATTGCTAGTTGAAATCTAGATAATAGCCTGAGGCCACAACATTGAAGCTTTTCAGACACCTGATACAAAAGTGCAGGGTGAGCCAAAGTGAAGAAAAGGAACTACTTACAGTGTATTGTTACAAGATGAAAATGAATTGGAGGATCACATGTGATCCATGACCTGTGTGATCGAGAGCCCCCACTCAATTTTTTCAGCACATTATTTTTTAATCTGGTAAGCTTAACGTGGAAATTATCACTTATGCATATGTGAGACTTCCAGTAAATGCCATGGCAAGCTAGACGTTCCTGTTGAAGTAGGATGGCATTTATTATGGAAATTGTGACTGGATGCTGGCCAGCAAAATCTCTGTGGAGAAAGGCAACATTGTTAGCTAACCCATGTAAACTCTGGGCAGCTGCTCCTTATTAGTAAACTGCAGAAATCAAACTTTTGTGGTTGGCTTATGAGTCAAGTGGCTGGGAGATGTAGAATACTATCTACATTCACTGTTGTAACGTAGACTTTTTTGGATAAGAAGTTCAACTGAGCTTCATCTCTTAATTACCTTTGGAATTATTTGTTCTTGCTTTGGAAATATTAAGACCCTTAAGAATGGCAAGTTTTTATTACATTCACTGGGGGGGTCTCCTTCTCCTTAGACAGAGAAGCTTTAAATACAATTTCAATAACTTGGAAAAATATTTTTTTTAATAAATAGCAAAAGGGTGTTTAGCATGTTTCTTTTGGGAAGTTAAAAATGGACTAAAGTCCAGGTGGATTGGGAATAAAAATTTGAAATTAATTATAAAAATATTTCAAGTGGAAAACTATGCTTGTTTGGGTTCTTTGGAGGGAAAAATCCTGATCAGATGGCAGTTTGAAAATTGGGTTCTGGAAGGAACTAGAAGAAAATAAAGGAGAAGAATGGTTAAATTCAACTTATTAACAAAGAAGGCAGCAAAATACTTTAATGGTGGATGTTTTGAAGGATATTTTTCAATACAGAACACAGAAATTGATTTTAAGACGATATAGTGGACAAACAAATGAAACTAGTTGATATTTTAATATTTTAAACTTAATACAAGTATCAAACCAAAATAATTGTTTGGACAACTTTTTATTATTAGTTGTACGAAAGAGACCTGCTAATGTCTTGAAGTATTTTCTAAGGGACTAAAGAAATGAAAAGAAATCACGTTCTAAGATTAACCATTATTTAAAATGGTTAAAAACCAAGACTGTTAAAAGTACAGGTAAGGAATATAAAGTTGGCTTAGTTGATGAAGATCAAATGGATATGTAGTTATTTCCTATCACCTTTAATGGACTTTTACCAATAACGAATGAATGATGAGGCCCTTAGATTTTGATTATAGTTAAGATATGAAATATTGAATGTAGAGAGTATTCATTGTATTTTAAGATTAAGATAAAGTTACTTCTTTATATAGTTTCTTTTTTCTTTTTCTTTTTTACTTATATTTCATAGTTTGTATTAATTTGTATTTTTTGAATTGTAATCTTTAATAATTTTTAATGAAAAGACTTACCTTAAATTTGTTTATTGGTAAGAGTGCTTGATTATATAGCTGGCTGTCACAGCAGACAAATGGAAATATTTATTTTAAATGTATACATATTCACACTTTCCCTTCCAAATTAAAATAACTTCTTTTTTAAATATCTTATTGTAGTTAATGGAAATGCAGCTTAGCATACACAATTCCCCCAAATAAATTAATACAGCAAGTTTGCTAATTTATTTTATTTTATTTTATTTTATTTTATTTTATTTTATTTTATTTTATTTTTACATTTATATACCGCCCCATTCCGAAGA
>JANHFL010005050.1:188257-198448 GCA_032468155.1 Oxyrhabdium leporinum
GGTGTGGTCTTACTAAGGCTTTATAGAGTGGTATTAGTACCTCACTTGATCTTGATTGTATCCCTCTGTTAATGCAGGATTGCATTGGCTTTTTTGACTGCTGCTGCACACTGCTGGCTCATATTTAGCTGGTTGTCCACTAAGACTCCAAGATCCCTCTCACAGTTACTGATATTAAGCCTGGTTTCACCCAGTCTATATATGTACTTTTGGTTTTTCTTGCCTAAGGGTAAGACTTTACTTTTCTCTAATTGAATTTCATTTTGTTGAATAAGGCCCAGTGTTCAAGTCTGTCAAGATCCATCTGGATCTTGAGCTTATCTTTTAGGGTGTTAGCTATGCCTGCCAGCTTAGTATCATCTTCAAATTTGGTAAGTTCTGTCAGAGTGCACACAGTGTGACTAGGTGACACAACCCAGGAGCAAATACAGCACACAGATTTGTATTTACATATAGTAGTTTTTATCCAGTGGTTAAATCTAATTTTTTTCATCACCGGTTCTATGGGCGTGGCTTGGTGCGGGGTGTGTGTCATGTGACTAAGTGGGCGTGGTTAACTCAATGTCACTCACGGCAAGGTGGGGCGGTGGCACCTTGCTGTGAGTGACGTTGAGTTGGCCACGCCCACCCACCCACATAACCGATGCTGTAGAGACGGCGATGCTGAAGGTTAGTCGGGAAAAAAGGCAAAGAGGTGGTGGCTAGAGGCTTCTGGCGCCGCTTTTCACCAGAGCGAAGGGCCTCCGGCCATCACCTCTTTGTTTCCCGGAAAGGAGCCGGGAATGGCGGCTGGAGGCTTCTAGCGCTGGCAAAGAAGTGACGAATGGAGGCTTCTGGTGCCGCTTTTCGCCTCTTCGCCTCCCGGAACGGAGCCGGGAGTGGCGGCTGGAGGCTTCTAGTGCTGGCAAAGAAGTGACAAATGGAGGCTTCTGGTGCCGCTTTTTGCCAGAGCGAAGGGCCTCCGGCCATCACCTCTTTGCCGGCCAGAACCGAGCTGGGAGCGGCTGCAGCCTGTCCCTTTACAATTCTCTCCCCTCCCCACCATGCAGCGGCAGCCAGAGGAAGGCAAGCTCCGGGGACAGGCAGTGTGGTGACCTGGCCCCTGCTTAGGTGCCACAGAGCTCACCATTGGGCTCAGTGGGGTGGACCGCTGTGCTGCAAAGGAGAGGCCGGCGTGAGGGAACTACAAGGAGCAGGGGAAAAGGAAAAGTCCCTTACTGTAATGATGTAATGATGATGCAATGGTAGCAATGAGTCAGCAGGGTTATTTCACCTACCACTTTAAGAAGCGTATTATAAGTGAGGGCTTATTTCTCTCTCCATGTGTGCTTCTGTGGTGTAGCTGATTACTGATTCCTGTTTGTTCAAGGCCTGTATCAAAGTACTTGTATGTATATATGCTTTTGTAGAGATAAAACCACTATATGTAAATAAAAAACCTGTGTGCTGTATTTGTTCCTGGGTTATCTCACCTGGTCACACTGTGCGCACTCTGACACCTCTTTTGACTTTGCCCCAGGTTCTGCCACTCCTTCTCCTACAGCTACTCAGTCACCATATCTATCAAGATGTAGGTAAAGAAATGTAATTTAAAAAGTCTATAATTAAAAATTAGATATGCAATTAAACACAAAATCTGCCATTTTAGAAGCAAATGTTTAATTCCAAGAATATTTGGACAATATTAATGTTAAGTAAATAAATCAGGTAAGTAAATAAAATAGATTTTATTATGTTAGATGATGAACAAAGTCCAAACCCTGGTCAACTATTCAATACTTTTTCTATTTCTGCTGCGGAATGATGATAGAAATGAGCAAAATCTACCAATTCAGAAACTCAGCAATTTGAAAACAAAACGTTCTGGAGAACTGCAGAAAATTTAATTTCTTCACTGGACTATGCTGAGCTTAATCATTCTATAGCATACCATTCCAAAGGCAGTCTGGTGCTTTACAGAAGTAAATCTTCTGAATTCAAAATCTTCAAGCAAGACTATTTGCAGTGATGGGGTCTTGCTGCAAAATAATAACCCCAAGTGAGTGACTGAAACATCCATTTTTATATGCATATAATAGTATTCGGGGTGAAATACACCTGTTTGGGATTAGGTATCCTCAGAACACCTCAAGCTGTTATCAGTTTGTGGTATTTTTTTAAGATATCACTGAACTGCCCCTAGAACAGCATACCCTAGAGCAGTGTCTCTCAACATGTGAAACATCTGAAGATGTGTGAACTTCAGCTCTCAGAATTCTCTAGCCAGCACGGAACATGGAGTTTTCTCTAGTGATCTGTTCCTGAACTGTTAAGTTTTGTACATCCATATTCATTAATGTTACCAAAATAAGATAAAGGCAAGGACTGTAGCTTTATATTATATCATTTGAAAGGAGAAGACCCAAATTTGATCCATGGCCTTCCTAGGTACAGCTGGGAAAGTTTTAATCTAGATGTTGGATTTCTGCTACAATGGTCTGATGCATTATTTCATAACCTGTTTCTAAAACATCAAACATCTTCTGTGTCAGGTGACTGAAAAATACAATAAACTGTCAAAACATTGAACTTTCTTTTTTTCAAACAGTAGATGGGAAAAACTACCTTAAGAAAAAAAAATTGAAAATTTGGTTGGTTTTTTTTAATTGGCATTTTTTGCATGGTATTTCAGCAGTACCAATAAAGAAAGGTAAAGAAGCATTAGAGAGCATGTAGGGAAAAATGGATCTTTTTAAAAAGGCTGCTTATTGTGGCTGTACATATCTATATTTTTATGGTTTAACCTTTTTATAGCTAAATGTTACTTAATTTTGTGTGTACATGTACACACACACATATTTCAAAGATAGCTCACACTCACAGAAAGAAAGAGATTGGCCACTACTTTCTTAGAACAAGGAGGTGGAAGGGAAGAGAATCATCCAATTGGAAGATATGGTAGCCTGTACCTTTGACTGGCTAATGTCCTTGCAAGCCATAGTCTACAGCTTCACAGTCCACATAGGATATTCTTAAACCATCTTACAATCAAGCTGGTATGGTAAATTACGATATGTCTTAAGTAACAATACAAAGACACACAGACACAGACACAGACACATTCTGGATTGGAAACTTGCTGCAGGAAGTGCTATGCAAAGAAATTACAACCATCTTATGCTTTGGCACATTACCTCCTTCACCATTTCAGTCTATCTTACAATGAATCACACATCCTTCTTAAATTATCTCTTTTCTTCATTTTGCTTCTGAATTTTTTGTTTCTAAAATGAAGTTATAAACACATTTTTAAAAAAATATAAACATTTTTTATCCTTATGAATGTCTTTCAGATTTGCCCCCTTTTCACATTCGTTCTTTATTTTCACCAAGAAAATATAATCACTGTGTCTATCATGGAACCAAAGGTGCTTCCAGAGAAGATCCTGATTGTATAATTGTCTTTCTATTTTCAAAGAATTTTACAGGAGGACCAGACAACTCTGTTTTCCAGTTTTAATATTCCAGAGTTTTCCTAATGAGCATCATACACACAAACACAAGAAAAGAAGAAAAAATAGCTTACAGCAATTGGTTCCAAGAAGACAGGTGAAGTACATATAGCCATTTCATTTATCTGTCAGCAAGTCTGAATGTCAGTGTCCCTCTTGGTATATAGATCTCTGCGGCCCACTGATGGAAGAGTGCTTCCTGATCATAGAACCCAGCATCCTTGAACAGCTGCTGGCACTGGAGCTTAGAGCTATGCACTGCCAAACTGGATTGACTAGATTCATTCTTACAAGTTTCTGACAATGCTATTGAAAGATGCTACAATGCTACATCATCCATTTAGGAACACACTACTGAAACTTTAAATGGCAGTTTGTAGCTGGCTGTTGTCATGATCTTCTCTGGCTCTTACATTTGGCAGAGAAATACAATCCGTTCTAGTGGCAAATGGTGGCAAGTAGGTACAGGAGTCACTGTCAGTTTCTCCTGAGTCCATTGTCATTCCTCTCTGCTAAAAGACACACTATTGTGTGTCATAGGCGTTGATCTAAATTAGTGTTTCAGGGGTGATGGAGAGTGCTATTGACTATACTAAAATATAGTACTGTATAATAAAAATAGCATTATCATCAGTTCCTGTATATAAAATAGACAATCTGTGACCCGTTGGGTCATCCTTTCATAGATATTTTCTTATCATATTCCTCAATATCTTCAACAAGGACAGAACTTCTAATGTACTACCTTCATTGGAAAAGTTGGGATTCATTCAGAGATATGTTGCCTTGAAAATACCCTTGTTGAACTATATAGCACAGCACAGGAAATTTTATGACATTTTGTATTATTTCATTAACTATTTTATGATGATTCTTATGTCATAAAATGTTTTATAAAATTTGCCAAATTTTAATTCCACAGGAGTCATGGGTCCCAGATTTTATAAATTAACTCCTTTGAGATACCTTGGTTCAAAAACTGTTGCTCTGTGGCTGCACCATTTTGTTCACGGATTGCAGGGTAACCCATTTTGTAACAAAATACATTAGAAACACTGATGTAAATTAAAAGTGTATAAATTAACCTTATAATGTAAAATCAGCTGATGATTTTATTTGGATTATAATAGTCCTAACAATTGGTTTTACTATAGGATGATAGCAATAGCAATAGTACTTAGACCTATGGTATATACCGCCCCACAGTGTTTTACAGCACTTTCTGGATGATTTACAGCTTCAGCATATTGCCCTGAACAAGCTGGGTCCTCATTTTACTGACCTTGGAAAGATGGATGGCTGAATTAATTTTGAACCCATCAGGATCGAACTCCAGTCTGTGGGCAGAGTTAGCCTGCAATAATACCGTTTTCTAACCACTGTGCCACCAGGCTCAATAACACTTGAACACTTGAACAAGTAATAGTTTAAAAATCACTTGAATTAAAAAGAGGAAATAAGGCACACTTTTTCAAAATCAAGCAAACTGGGGAGAGATTTAATGTTCAGCATTTTCAATCTCCTAGAGATTATTTAAAAAGGCCCTGTGCCAATCACAAAGCTAACGTCTATATGTTATTCTGAATAATTCACTGGAGAAAAAGAGATTGTATTTGCCCTGTGACAAATAACTATTTTTTGAGTGTGAGACAGAGGCGAAATCTATGCAATAGCAGGCACTGCTCTGAAGGAAAATGTGCAAAGTCAGAATTGAGCATTGATTGCAGCCTAAACAAATATCCAGAAAAAGTTAACAATTATGTAAAAGCAGACCCCATTAAATTAAATAGCTATGGAGAGGACTGGGCTGCAAGTTTCACAAATTATATCCTGGCCACTGATTTGTAAAGGTTATGAGGAGAATGAGCACAGTCTCCTGCTACAATCCTCTGTTTACCAACCTCAAGATGGCAGTGCTGTAAAACAGCTGCACTTTCCACCAGAACACTTACATAATCTTGTTTATACAGCAAGGAGGTCATTTGAAAGCTAAGATCACACAATGCTAATTTGGCCAATGACTTTCAGCTTCTACTCTCTCCTCCCCTGTTTTTGGCAAAATGCCTTCTTTATGTCCAGATGGAGACTTCTCAAGGAAAGGGGATGTGCCGATATGCTGCTGAGGAAGGCTTGCAGACAGGGGAAAATAGCTCAGATTAAAGTTTTTGGGTTTGCTTCAAGTTATGCCTTCCTTAGAACTGCTTCTTTTAGTTTCTTGTTCTGGACCACAATGATATGGGAATGCTTGGCCAAAACATAATTGTAATTTCAGTGGGGATTTCTGACCCAGAGCTCTCTTGCATATTTTTTTCCATTGGGAATTCTATCACGGGAGTATAAATCAAAAGCACACTTTCTGCCACCTGAAGAAGAGACATTCTAGAGCAGGAGTATCAAACTCGATTTCATTGAGGGCTGCATCAGGGTTGTGTTTGACCTTGGGGGGCCAGGGTGGGCCTGGCCAGAGTGGGCCTGGCCAGCTCGACATCACTCGTGTCAGGGGCGCCTGTGGCGACCCAAGACCTCTGCCAGCAAAAACGGGCTCCCGAGCTCCATTTTCGGCTGTGATTGCCTCCTGCAACCCTCTGCCAGCAAAAACAGAGCTTGTATGTGGCCCTCCTGAGCTCCATTTTTGCTGGCAGAGGCACTGCAGCTGCTCTTTTGCTGTTTCCAGAGTAGCCCTGCAGGCCAGATCTAAGCACCCCATGGGCCACATCTGCCCCCCGGGCCTTGAGTTTGACACCCGTGTTCTATAGAAACATCCAGCTGCCCTTGTACAGAGTGTAACTCATGCTGAAATAAGGTGGACAAAGATTTATATGCAGGTCATCTGTTTATTTTAATGATTTCTAATGAGTTATGAAAGTATATGCTGGACAGTTTATTTTTAGGAGAGAAGCCCTAGTCAGCTGCAGCAGTTCTGCCTGGCTAGGAAAAAGATGACTGTTGTACATGTATTGTACATGTATTTTCAAAGTCTAGTGGCATTAGGTAAAGTACAGCTAGTCCTCAAAATATGACCTTTATGGAGCCTGCCCATTATGGCCACATGCTATGACAGCTGTTGTGAAGTATCTCACTTAATGATCCTTCTATCCCTACTCTTCCAATGCAGTTGTTAAATATATGTGTAGGTTGTTAAATGGTGCATGGAGTACTTTAGTGGTGGAGGAGGTCTTTGGAAGCCTAGTACAGGCCCCTGCCCACCTGCTCCCTAGCCTCCCCCATTCACCAGGATACCCCATGATCTGCTTTCACTCCTTGGGTCCCGATAGGCCTTTTCTCATTTCCACCAGGACAACCTCCCCAGATCTTAGGCATGATTCCCATTCCACCACGCCAAACACCCTCCTCCTCAATTACTTTTAGCAGAGCTCTAAGACCTGCCAGAGCACAAGAATGGATTGGCTCATTGCATGGCCATGGGGCACAATTGCAGAAGGGGTGGTAATATGTACAGCTACCAGAATACAATTTGGCTGCTGGAAACATGATGCTTGCTTCTGGAATTATGCCACACAGCCCTAGAGATTTCTAAAAGGTCGTACAGACATTAGTGAAGCAGAATGGGTCATTTTGTCCTTCAGCCACATGGCGTGATTCCAGATGTGACCACGTTTCTAATTACTGAAATGCATTCTAGTACTGCCCCCACTTCCAGGAATGAGCCATGCAGCCAAGGGACAACCATGTGCTTTGCTGTCTTAACATGTCTATGGAGATTCTCGGTCATCCAGGTCATGGTGGTCCCAAAGGTGCTTTCTCAAGAGGCACCTCGACTTTCTGTTTTTCTTTGAAGGCATTTCGCTTCTCATCCAAAAAGTTTTTTCAGCTCTGACTGGATGGTAGAGAATGGAAGGATTTATACTCCTTGCAGACAGCTGGTCACTTGCATTCCATTAGCAAGTCATTAAGGTCACCTGGAGGTTTATCTTTGTCATCAGGGTCACCTCAGTAGTGCAAATGGGTGTGGAGCCTTCTTGGAAATATTGAAAGGACTGTGTTGTAGATTGGAGATAGATGATGTAGTATCCCTCCCCCTCTCTTGAGAGAGGGCTGTTCAATTTTGACATAGATGGCCTCTTTGACCCCTCTTTCAAACCAGCAATCGTCTCTGTCCAAAATATGAACTCTGCTGTCTTCAAAATAATGGCCTTTGCCTTTTAAATGCAGATGGACTCCTGAATCTAGTCCTGATGGATTTGTTCTCCTATGTTGTGCCATGCATTTATGAAATGGTTGTTTTGTTTCCCCAAAGTACAGATCTGTACATGGCTCACTACATGACTCATTGCATATATCACATTGCTCAGTTTGTGTCTGGATGTTTTATCTTTGGTGTGGACAAGCTCCTGCCTTAGTGTATTCTTGGGTATGACGTATGCATATTTGTTGTGTTGGCTGAAGATCCTTCTGAGATTTTCTGATATTCCTGCAATGTATGGAATGACAATGTTGCTTCTTTTATTGTTCTCTTCATTATCTGTTATGGAGGAGCTTCTGTAGGGTCTTGTTTGAGATTTGATGAAAGCCCACTTGGGATAGCCACATGTTCTGAGGGCTTCTTTGATGCATTTTTCTTCTTCTTCTATTCCATCTTTTCTGGTAGACAGGCCTTCAGCTCGATGGTGTAGGGTTCTGATGACTGCCATTTTGTGCTCCAGTGGTTGGTGGGAATCAAAATGTAAATATTGATCTGTGTGAGTGGGTTTTCTGTAAACTTCAATGTTAAGGCTTCTGTCTTCCTTAATGTGTACTGTAGAATCCAGGAAGGCTAGACTATTTTCCTTAACATCTTCTCATGTGAATTTGATGTATCTGTCCATAGGAAACACAGAAATTGGAAACGTTAACCAAACATATCAACTCTGTTGTCAAAAAGTCCAGTTGCCTCTTGAAAAAGCATCTTTGGGACTGTCTTAGCATGGTTTGTATAGAAGCTTTCTTCTGTCCCAAACGGGTGGGACAAAATGGCAGAAGCATCTGGATTGGTTCCATGAAGCTCAGGGACAAGCCACTCCATTTTGCTGCCTTAACTAGGTGCACACAATTCTGCAAAAGACTTCTGCAAGTGGTCAGGACAAAATTTTGCTGCCTTAATAAGATCTGCACAATGCTGCAAAAGCTTCTTAAGGCTGCAGAAAGCTTCTGCAGCACTGTGCAGATTGGCTGCAAGGTAGCAAAGGGAGCAAAATGGAGCGGTTTGTCCTGCAGTTGCCAGTTTGCCCCACCCACAAGCTGATGGGACAAAATGGCGGTAGCTATTAGATTGCCCTCTCATGGCTCAGGGATGCCCGGCCTCCCTTGTTCTGCAACATGAGCTCTGGAAATCTTCAATTGGTAAATGTGGGATGGGTGATGGGCATTGGGGGGGGGGGTGTAGGCCGAAGTGGTCCTGGGTCCTGGGAGAGGGAGGCTGGTAGTTGCTGCAGCATCCTTGACAAATGGCTACAGGGGCACTGCAGCAGCTATAACTTTGAAAAGGGGTCACATGTAGCTTTTGGGGAGTCTGTGATAACTTTGAATGGCCATTAAGTGACCGTTCGGATCTTGAGGACTACCTGTATGTGTTCTCAAAAACATCCATGTAATTTTCTTGGTAAGAATAAAAAGACATGGCTTTTCAAAGATTTTTCTTTAATATATCCTGGTCTGGTTCACAGCTCTGGGATTTTCCTGATGCCAACTTTGTCTGTGTCTGTTTAGCTTTTTTTGAGGCCAGCCTGCTGATATCTGCCACGGCATCTCATAACAGCTTCAATTGCATTGATTTATCTTTTGCTTTTGTATATCTCTAACTATGAGGGCCTCAACAGAATTTATTTTCTACCCATCCTGGCCTATACAGAAAAGGTATCACCTCTTTTTACTTTGATTTATCAAGGAAACAATAGTTTAATTATACTTTATGTTTTCATACTTTTCCTCTGGTAAATGGTTTTCTTCTTTTCTTTTTTAATTGTAGAATCTTTTAAATGCTTTTCCCCTACTGACAATACACCATCAAAGTATGCACATTTTTCTGGTTTTGGCATTTTTTTGCTACTTTAAAAGAATATGCTTATCAAACAAATGCCAAAAAATACAGGATGGCTTGCTTACTGATATTCAAAGATGTATTTTTGTTAGGTGCAATTTTACAATGCTGTGCGGCACGTCATTATAAAAAATTCAGAATGTCAAGGCAAATAAAACTATAATAATATAAACGTATAGAATCAGGACTGATATAGACATTAATGTATTCTTAGTATTAATTGCAATAACAATACAGTATCTCTGAGTTAGGTAGGAATGCAGCATAGGAATAACCATTTTGCTTTCTGCAGAAAGCATCCAGATACTGCAATAATGGAATCGGATGGATTCCACTCTACAGTGAAGGTTTGCCATCATTTCACAACAGCTGAAGGATAGCAGATGGCAAGATCTAAAGATGTAAACAAAAATTGATTAACCACGCAATGGTAAATGTCAAAAGTTTGGAGGACGGAAAAAGTTTTGCCTAGAAACCGCTGTCTAAGGGTTGGAAGGTACACATTCAGAATAGTAGAGATGAGTGTTCTTAGGATTTCATAAACAAAAATAAAACAATAACATTCTGGACTTCCGGTTTGACATCGTTGGGTCGTGGGCTGTCTTCTTTGAAGCGGTCTGTCCTGGACGCCGTTAAGCCTTTAAAAAATAGCGTATACCGGCT
>JANHFL010005050.1:204749-221229 GCA_032468155.1 Oxyrhabdium leporinum
GCCTCCTTTGGCGTTGCGGGCAGCGGCACACGTGGGGGGTTTGGGGGGGGGGGAGAAAGCGCAATGGCTGAATTTGTATCTGCGCTGTAAGGCCGGGGGTGGTGGGGGGAAGAGATGGAAGTGGTCTTCGGTCGGAAGAGCAGGATGGAGACGGGCGAGCTCTGGGGGCTCGGATCATAGGCCGCTCGTGGCCGATTGCGGCTGCTCCGCGGGGGCCTCCGGCTGAGAAAGCGCAGTTCGGGATGGAAGGCAGCTTTTGATGGGATGTGGGCTGGATGAGCGAGATCTCGCGGTTCCCTTGCCTTGGATGGGAAAGAGAGGCCTGGGCGGACGGAGGACCTTTTTCTCCAATACATATTAAGGCTCCGTTATTTGAATGTCGACCAGAGGGTGGAATTTTATAGTTACTCCATAAAAAAAAAAGCTCAGTAGCGTCTGGCCTCCCTGATTTGCTGATTTTGATAAATACGCAAACCTCTGAAATGTAGATTCTCTGCAGGGGCGCTGCTGGGATGAATGCAGGTTGGGAACTAATGTTAACCAAAAGGGGACAACTCTCCGTGCTGGCCCTGAAGGACATAGCCCCACTGCTCGTAGTTTTGGTGATGGACGCAGTAGTGAAATCTATACCTTTTGGCGGTTGACTGGAATTCAGATCTGAGGGCTGCTTATGTATTTGCTGACTAATTTACTTTTATTGGTATGCCGTTACAAAGTGATTTTAAGCTTTTCCTCAATAGACGGCATGTATAATGTAAGCTGTTTTTAAAAATTTATTTGAAAATATCTATTCCAATTTATTTATTTATATGCCTTCGTTTTTAGGGAGTACAAATGGAAGACAGTTTTCTAATTTTGCATAATGATTGGAAAAACTGAGATGGTGACTAGAAAGTTGAAGAATAGATTGAAATTAACTTGCAGTTGCTTTGAAAAACATATTGATATTTCATGAGAAAGTACTAATATAAAGATGGAGTTGTAAATTTGAACTTATTTGTACCTTGTATTTGATTGTTCAGTGGATGTGTAATTATTTAATCAAAGGGTTTAGCATTGTTAAAGGGAGATCTATTTGTAAGCTGAATTATTAGATCAATAATAATTTGAGAATTTTTAGCAGAACAAGACAGTGATATACAGAAAACTTAGGTATTTGTAAAGATGACTATCTTACATAGCCATGTGTCACTCAGAGATGCTGTTATTCACATACATATATTAAACTAGTGAAGTTAATCTGAGTACAGTATAGCTTGTTTAACGTGGATTTACCACAAGAACGAGCTAGGTGCATGTAACTGAAAAAAGTATTAAAAGTATTTAAGAATTTACAGAAATGAATCATCCTTGAAGCTTGATATTCTGTTAATTTCTTACAGCAGATGATTTAGCTGTATTTAAAAAGCATCATCACTATAGTGGAAACCAATCCCTTTCTATATAGAACTTACCTCTGTATAGTGGTAGTGTTTTGGGGTTATTTTTGCTGAAGATCCAACTTGAATACATAATAGGATGGCTTTTTTTCTCTAACATAATTTCTTGAAGCATAAGTCCTTAAAAGTTAAGATTAGAGTCTCTTGCCATCCATAATATAAACATTATTGTGATTTATCATAGCTGATTAGACAGAAGTTTTCTCTGCCCCCAGTAGGCGGTTTTTATTCTATCACATTATGTTCTTTTCTGCAGCTCCTATGATCGTATTTTCTACTGGTGAAGAGTTGTGAAGACTGTACAATAGGTCTCATTATAATACAGTGGAGGGAATAGAGACATTTCCTGGGGAAAATTATTAGTTGTGCTGCCACAACTAATCAACCAAATTGTAAGCTGCTCTGCCCAGTAATCAAATATGAAATACACAAAATGTTATAGAATCATTTCTGCAATATCACTTTATACTGGCATCTGATTATTGTGGTAATATAAAGCCTGTCCTAAATTAGGAAGATTACCACAACAGTGACGACATAGTGTTATAAACCACGGGTGGGGAACGATGGCCCTTTTATGACTTATGCACTTCAAGTCCCAGAATTCCTGAGCCAAACATATTGGCTCAGGAATTCTAGGAGTTGAAGTCCACAAGTAATAAAGAGGTCATCGTTCCCCACCTCTGCTATAAACTGTTAATGTGGAAATTCTCACACCTTCAGACAATCTGTACAGAAAAATTTGAATAGGGAAGGATTCTTTGTTGCTCTGTATTACAAAAATGCTTGGAAATACAAGGTAAATTGATTTTGCATATGCTAAAGGTAGTTTTGTCAATGTTTCAATAAGCTTAGATGGTGCTACAGGCAACATGGAAATATATACAGTTCTTAGAATTAATATGGCCTTTTAATTTGAATATTATAGTGATAGTATTCAGAAATCTCATCTCTTAACAGCTTAATGCAGGTTGGTATACTTTTAAATCAATGTAATAGAACAATATTTTGACTTCCTATGTATTTAATTGTTGTGTACTGTAGGAAGCAGGCTTTGAATGTATCAACTGTGATAGAAATAGCATTTAGGCTAATATACCGCCCCATAATACTTTATAGCACTTTCTGGGCGATTTACAGTATAGCAGCAGTATTTGCATATTGCCCAATTATAATGTTCTAACAACTAAAATTGAATAAGAGGAATGGTAGCTCACTAAGCTTACCCATATATTACATAGCTGCTGGCTATTGACTCCATCTTAGTTTCCTATCAGTACTACAGATTTCTAGCTTTAAATGGATAGAAAATACAATTTTATAAGAAACAAATGTGTAGAAATATTCTAATATTTAATGCTAGTAGAGCATTGTTGAGTTGGACAGGTGGTCTTAACCAGCAACTTACTGGTTATGTTTATGCGTATGCCCTCTTATTTTTAATCATAACTTTCTATATTGTCTAAAATTATCAGTGAATTATAATCACAAAGTACTGTACTTCTTAACTGAGGACTTTTGGCTATTTTAAACTGGCAATAGTAGTGCAATACTGCTAGAATTTATTAATAAAATAGCAATTGGGATGAATAAAGTGATCCTGTAAGTTCCTTGAAGATTTAGAAAAGAAGGATTGCAACTCATGACTCAAAGGGCTGGTCCTTACTATGAAATCCTGAATTACTGTAGACCCTACACTAAAAATACTTAAGCAAATAAAGCATTCATATTATACAAACTCACAAGAATGTCCAAAGCATGTCAGAGGCATGTTTTTTAGTGGCTACTTTATAACAGTAGAACTTCACTTCTCTGGAGTTCTGCCAAAAGCCAGATAGTAGCTTGACCATTTAAAGCATATGAATTGTTTATGTTTAGAACGAACTGAAATAGCCAAGAAGCCTGGTGTCAACTTGGCACCAGCTGAATTCTTCCTTAGTATTCTCCTATTCCTCAGCTGTGGATTCTACCATACAGTCTTGCTCCCCCTCCCCCACTTTTTCTTTAGTAACCAATGTTAAAGGTGAAGCTATTTTTAGTAGTTTTTCTAATAAATGGTATGCTTTATCTGAATATCTGAAAAGGGGTACTGCAAATTTTCCAGTGGACACAAACTTATACTTTATTATGTCTTAATCATTGAAACTTAATGAAAGCAGTGACTGCATTGCATTTATATCTTGTTCCTTTGATTTGCCACAATTTTTTTTAATTAGAAGTGAGATTGCAAAGTACTTTGATATTTAATGTTTCTTGCATTATTAATATAAAAATAAAATAAAATTATTAATATGAAAAAGCACATTGCAAGACTTCAATAAGGATCAGAGTATGAATCTAAGGAAAATTTGCTATATAATAAACATCAAATTTGGTTATGAGCAATGTACTTTTCACTGTTTCACTAAATTTCAATAATTAAGACAGATTAATGTCTGCAATTGCATGAGAACTTTTCAGGTTTTGAAATCAGTGAATTTGTGGTCTGCTTATCTCATGTTCCAGTTTAAAATTCTCCCTTCTGAAGAAACTACACATAGCTGGTAGATTATTATGATTCTTAAGATTATAAGTTTTATAATGAGCTGTTACAGAATAAATCAGTAGTAAGACCACTGTTAATATAGTGTATGCCAGAAATGGCGAGCACTGTGAAAGAAGCAGGATAAAAAAGTTTAGTTGGAAAGCAAAGTAAAAAAGGAATATAATTTGCTTTCCTTTCATTCAGGAAGAATCAGGCTACATACCAGATTTTTTTCCAAATCATAAATATTTAGATAGTACTAGTAGAAAATATTTAGATAGCATAAATGAATAGATTTTACCAGATGTTTCATTTGCTGCTCAGTTAAGGTTACCAAATCATTCAATAATGGATGCTGTTTTAAAGATTCTTGCTAACTCAGTACAGATGTTACTGCACATAATAGGGACCTGCAATATACTTGCAAATATATGGAAGCATGCTTACAGGAATAACTAAATCTTTGTAAGCTGCTTTTAAAGTATATGAATAATTTGCCAGCATCTGAGAGTTCAGAAATAATAGCATTTTAAAAAATTGTGTATCTTTTGTAATTTTTTGAGCCCAGCTGAAATGTACAATAGGATGGAATGCTCAAGGTAGAAATCTGAAGAAATTAAATCTCATTCTGTTCTTTGCAAAAGTAATCACTTTGCCTGAGTATTGGGTCCTCTTGAACTTGGGGAATTTCTTCTAGGAGTTGTTGAACCATTTACAAAAGCCCAGAATGGTATTTTCTGTGTAATTACGAACTAGTTTGTATTATTAGTTTTGATGTATAATAGACATTTCTTTAGCAACTGATTTGATTGGGTGCTTTCCTGAACTTCACAGTAACATATATAATATACCATATATTGTTTCATATATAATAGCCTAATAGTACTTTTTCCATATGTGTTTGGGGGGGAGGGTTGTTCAACATGCTTTTTTTCTTGCCTCACAACCTTTCAACCTTTTCAAAATGTTGAATTCATTTTTTAAAAAAGTGAGTTTAATACATATTCAGAGTTAAATATCAGAACTTAAGTCTCTGGTTTTCTATCTACTAATAAACACTTTGTGTTTAAATAATTTTGCACATAATAGTTAATAAGAGCATTCTAACTTAAATTACTAAGAATTCTTAAGAGTTGTTAGTGAATTGGTTTTGAGGCTATTTAGTATAACTTTGACATTGAATTATAAAACTAACAAGTCTTGCGTTCATAAAATTTTCGTATTTGTTATTATGTTCTGCCTATTAGAAAAAAGAATATGTTCATGCAGCATACTAAGCAGTATTTTACTGTGTTGTGCAGAGAAACCATTCAATTGTGATTCATTCAGTACTTATGGCTTAGTGCATTGTGTCAGTTTCTATGATATGCAAGATATACAGTTGACCTATTTTATCGAAATGGAAATATCCTCACAGATTAAAAAAATGAAGAAATCCATCTGTATACAGTTTCAACATATTTCATTATAATACAGAAAGGCAGACATGGGAATATCTACAGAAAATATGTGCACAAATGGGAATTTATAGAATTGGAAATTTATAAAAATAGATGAATGTATACACTGTGGAAGATAGGTATGCTTCCACATACAAAGGAAACCTGAATCCAGGAGAGGCACGGAGACATGCAGAAGCAGAGGGAGTTTTGAAACAGAAACTTATACTTGCTCTTATTTGAAAAAAAATCTAACTGAATCCAAAAATGATACTTTGTGTGGAAACACAAAGTTTTTAGTACATAAAATCTATATTAATAGTGATCGATTGACTTGGATCTTTGTATACAAAAGTGTGTGTTTCCATACTCTGAAGAAGTACATTGAATACTAAAAGAATTGAGGGTTAGGAGGGGGGAAAAACCTTGGGGTGGAGAGGAGAATCATCAGAAGAAAAGGATGAGCAAGCTTCAGCGTGCTTAGTGATGATGGAATGCTTAGGATGGATAGAAATGGGATACTGTCCAGAAAGGAGTTGTCCATTTCTAGAACCCTAAATAGTTGGTAGGCATTCCCTTTAAAGACACTTTTATTACAGCTCTGTTATAAAAGTTGTGTATTGTGTTACAAAAGTAAATAGTAATAGAACATGTGCGTTCATAGCCACTTATGTGTAAACTTTCAGATACTGATAATCCTCAACTTATGACTAATGGAGCCTTTGCATTTTCATTGTAAGGCATCTCAGTCGTATGTTGAGGCACTCGTGTTGCTGGACCTGATTTTTCAACTTTTTTGCAGTTGACATTAAGCGAACGTTACTGTTGTTAGCAGATCAGTGTAGTTCTATGAGGGGTTTTTGCTGGAAACCTGCTGAAAAAACCAGAAACAGGCAAAAAAATAAAAAAAATAAAATCATGGTAACCATGAATGCTTCAACCAAATGTAAAAGTGAGCCAGTTGCCAAGTGTCCAAA
This sequence comes from Oxyrhabdium leporinum, assembly GCA_032468155.1. Lineage (NCBI taxonomy): Eukaryota > Metazoa > Chordata > Lepidosauria > Squamata > Cyclocoridae > Oxyrhabdium > Oxyrhabdium leporinum. The sequence continues at coordinate 211,129 of JANHFL010005050.1, forward strand.
ATGCTGTCGTATCTCCATGGGCGTCTGTGCAATTGTTGGAACTCCAGAACCAGGTCATAAGTATCTTTTGATGGTTTGCATAACTTTGAAAAGCCCCTCAGCAATCAGTCACTAAGCAAAGACTATCTTTATATTCAAGTTCCAAGTTGCTAAACCTGAATAATATAATGTATTTACCTGAAAATAAGGCATCAGATGAAGAAAATATTCTTGTAATTGTTTAACATATTTACATTTAATATAGAAATATAAAAAACTGATGGCAGAAAAACCCTGTAGTCCATTGAATCTGCCTTTAAGGGTATGTTTATTTTTGTTTTGTTTTTAATTTATTATTTAATTTAATTAATTTTTATTTTTTTATGTTATTGCTTTTTTTTAATTTGATTTTTTATTTTTTGTCAGATGATAGGCATGGGTTCATCCCAAGTATGTTTAACTCGGTTACTGACAATTGATCCACTACCTATTTCTGTGAAGTAATACTATCTAACATTATTTTTGATATGTTTTGTCCCTCAGATCTTGTGCTATTTTTGTTGCCTGTCTTGAGACTCAATCTTATATCTTTTTTAAAGTTAGTTCTCCACAACTGGAGATTGTTTTCTAAATAGGCAACTGACTAAAGCCCTATATAGCGGGATTACGGCCTCCTTTTTCCTGCTGTTGATCCTGAAGCATCCCAGAATTTTGTTTACTTTCACAGCTGCCTGGACACACTGTTTTCTCATTTTGCAATCATCTGGTATGAGCACACCTAAATCCCTTCTGTTGTTCTGTCTAACACTGTACCTCCAATATTGTACTGTGCCAGAGGATTCTTTTCCCCCAGATGCATAATCTTACATTTAAAAACACTGAACTACAGTTTCCACATTTTTGATCAATTTTCCAGCAATGCCAAATTGTTTTCCATGTTACAAATACTCCCAAAAACATCAACTCCATCACACACTTTTGTGTAATTGCCAGAAAGACAAATCTTATCTAGCAATCCTTCTGTTCTATTACTTACAAACATATTGAATAGGATCTAGGACTGAGCCTTATGGTACACTGCTTATGACTGGTCTTTGTTCAGACAGTGCCCCGTTAATAATCACACACTGGGATCTACACCTGAGCCAACTTCCTAGCCCCTGGATCATCCAGCGGTTAAGCCCTAGCCTCTATAACTTTTTTATAAGCTCATTATATGGAACTGTATCAAATGTTTTGCTAAAATCGAGATAGGCTATGTCCAGAGCACTACCTTCATCCAAAACATTTGTGACATAGTAAAAAAAGCTAATCAGATTAGTTTGACATGATCTGCCCTCAGTAAAGCCATGCTGTTTGGGTCCATCAAGTTGTGCGGTTTTAAATGTTAATCCTTTTTTTCAGGAGTGATTCCATTAACTTTACCACTATAAATGTTAAGTTGACTGGCCTATAGTTTCTAGCATCTTTCCTAGCCCTCCTTCCTATAGAGGGGTACAAAATTAGCTGTTTGCCAGTCCTAAGGAACTGCACCTGTTAGGAGAGACTGGTTAAACAGATCAGTTAATGCTCCAGTGAGCACACCTAGAAGTTCCCTCAGAACATTGAGATGAATACCATCTGGACCCATATTCTACCTCCACCTCTAAAAATCCTGGAAAAGAACTTGCACTGCTAGGGCTAATACGATCCTCCAACTTGTTTTTGTAATTGGCATCTACTTCTGAGAAGACTGAGCAGAATTATGTGGATGGTTTGCTGTAGTCAGGTCTCCCTTAGCATAAGAATTGTTTAAATCTTTGATTTCAGTGATTATACATTTTTCCCCTTTTATACCTAAAAAAAAAACGGTTTGCACCCCCCCCCTTTTTAATAGATTTAGCCAGTTCCTCTTCTTTTTGCGCTTTAGTAGCACTAATAACTTGTTTGTAGCTTCTTGTATACGTCTCAATCAGCTACATTTCAGCTATTTTTATATCCTAATTTTTCCTCCTTTTCTATCCTATGTACATCTGCTGTAAATCAGAGTGGGTTTTTCTTTTTGTTTTTACTAATGAGCCTCACATAAAGACTCATTGCATCCAGGATTTTATTTTTTATTTTTGCATGCAGATTTTATCAGTGTCCACTGAGCGCTGACTCCTATCACTTTATGCCACCCTTCAAATTTATGTTTTAGTTAATCTCCCATTTCGGTAAAATTTGTCCACTTGAAATCTAAAAAACTTTAGTTTTAGTGTATGCTGTATTGCCTTTAGTTTTAATGTTAATCCAAAGGCATTGGTGATCGCTAGAACTAATCTTTCCCCTACCCTATCCTTATTTGTTAAAACTAGTTCTAGAATATGCCTCTTGTTGGGCATTTTACTAATTGTTTTAGAGAAGCACCTTTTAATGTCTCTAACATATTCCTGCTCTTTTTAAGTGCCATGGGGCATGGTGAAGTCGCCCATGATTACAACCTCTCCTTTCATTGCCATCTGGGTTCCCTCCTCAACCAGAATGCTATCATAATCCTTTGTATGTGACACCAATTCACCATTTCATGTTTTAATTGTCTTGTGAGGGCTGCACATTATAATGTGATGTAAAAATGCTAAATAAAATTGTAACATAAATTTATTGTTTTTACCTCGGAGGAAAAAGAAAACTTCTCACAAAGATGAATAAATAGAAAGTGGTTAGAAGCACAGACAAAATCATATGTATTTAGTCTTTGATTTGCCACCATTCATTTAATAACTTTTCAAAATTATGCCTGTTTTGGAGAAAGTGAATCTGTCTCAACCAATGTCCACAATGACTTAAGATACTTTTTCCTTGTGAAATCTTTTATTTTACTCTGAATTCTTAACATTCTTGCCTTTGGTCTATATTTCTGATAGATAAGCAAGCTTTATGTACAATAAATTCATTATTTTAAGTTCTTGTATTACATTTACAAGTCAAGTACTGTGATACTCCTTGCTTCTTAAAATTGCACCATAAAGAATGTTTTGCCTTAATTAAAAATTCCTGGTTGTTTATCTTGGCACTATAGTGTCACATTGTGAATATCTGTTAGTGTCATTATCAGATTTTTAAAATGTTAATTTCTACAGACCTAATGCTCCCTTCATGTCCTAACTAGTGTAACTATTTGGAATTATCAAGCTCAAGAGCTAGTAAACTGGGAGCTGTTTTTATTATCAAGATCAGTCAATGGTATTTGATTCTTATGAGAGAATAGAAGCCGCTTATGGACTTTCTGTGAGTTAAATACAATAATAGATTGTTAACAGAGGCCTCTGAGGTTTAGCTGGTTAGGTTAGGATGGTTAGGACTGCCTGTTAACTTTTTTTATAGTAGATAGATAGTAGGTCAAACTGGTTGATTGGTAATAGCTTTCTACAATTGTGATATTTTTTAATTTATATAGCAATTTTGCTATAAAATTATACAAAAAGCTGGATACTATGTAATAGTACTGATAGTGGCTTTAATATACAGTGTTGTACTATAACTGTGCAAATGATCACATGAAGCAGAAAGCGTCTTTAAAATTAAATTCAGTAAAGGTGTGAGAAAAGGGAAACAAAGACGTAGCAAGAATACAGCTATCTTAAAGCAAACATACCTGGTTAATTTTCTGGAGTTCAGTTCAGTGAAATAGGCTGTGGTTACTGTGAAGTGAGAAAGGATTACTATTTTGGATAAATCATGTCCTTTTACCTTAAGTAAAAGGTAAAAATCTATCGGTAGAAATTAAATATTTACTCAAAATATTTTAATAGTTTTCTTCTCCCCCCCCCCCCTCCATTTTTGGTAGGTGTATCTTTACATAATAAAATTATAGAGATATTGGCATTTAACTCAAAAATTCAAAAAAATCTCTGAGGGAAATGGGTGGTTTAGAAAATAGATGGATAGATAGATGGATAGATGAATAGATTCTTTAAAGTCCTTTTTGATTCTATTTTTATGTTAATTCCTTTGTGATATATTATGCACTAATTGTATAACTTTTTCAACAACTTTACTTGTAAGTAGTACTGATCTTTCTTTCTTGAAAAAAAAATCCCTCAAGCCACGCCCAAACTTTATGATGGTGTAGATATTACTATATCATTTTCTTTACATTAGTATGGAAGTGATTCACCTTTTTTGCAGATATTTGTTTTGATTTGTCAGTCTAACTTGAAGAACTTTCCTGGGTTTGCTAAGGGCATACAGGTAAAATGTAATAAATGATAAATGGTATTCTCTCATAGAAATGAGATTTTGCCTTCTTTTTTGAGATGACAAAGGTTGGTTAGATGCATCCTTGTTGAAACAGCTATACAGATAATCCTTGACTTAAAACAGTTTGTTTAGTGACAGTTGGAAATTACAAGGGCACTGAAAAAGTGACTTGTGACCGTTTTTCACACTTATGACCATTGCGGCATCCCCATGGCCAGATGAGCAAAATTCAGATGCTTGGCAACTATCTCATATTTATGACAGTTGCAGTGCCCTGGGGTCATGTGTTCCCTTTTACAATCCTCTGACAAAGCAAAGTCAGTGGGTAAGCCAGATTCATTTAACAATTGTTACTAAATTAACAACTGCAGTGTTTCACTTAACAACTATGGCAAGAAAGGTGATAAAATTGGGCAAAGCTCACTTAATAAATGTTTCACTTAGCGACAGAATTTTGGGCTCAATTGTAGTTGTACATCGAAGACTACCTGTACAGTATTTCGCAATTCTGCAATGGGAAAAAAGTCTTGAGAATTGTAGAAATAATTCCTTCATATGTAATTTTTCTGTTTTGGACTAGAAATAGATGATTAACATATTGGTTGAAGTGTACAAAAAAGCTTACATAGATTTAATTTAAGCTCTTGAAACTGTTCTCCAGGTGATCAGAGTTAAGTTTGCTAATAGTGTTTTTTTGAGATTTTTTTCAGAAAAACAAACTAAAATATCTGAAGAAGGTATTAGTATTAAAAGTAGCATGCTTAAATTAAACCTCTTGTCCTGCTGTCATGAGAATGTCCAATCTGACCCCATTAAGTGGAGAATTGTCTAGATATCTTTTCCTGCAGGGTACTCTTGAATCTTTTTAGACAAGGTTGTACCCAAATTGGATTAAGTGCCAAAGGACTTTAGGACTTAAATGACTATGAAATGAATGGTAACAGCCATTAACATTAGTAAAACAATCAGCGCTAGGCATGGGAGGGCAGATTAAAAGGGCTGGAGCGCCTCTATTAACTTTGTTTTAAAATGTAATACTTGCATGTCAGCCAAGTGGACAGAATCATAAATGTTAAGATTACCTTCTTAGAGGTAAGCTTTCTATAATTTTATTAGGGATCTAAATTCTTTCCTCTGTGTGTGCGTGTGTGCGCACCTCCCCAACAAATTAAGTGCATTCTCATTTACATACTAAAATGTCAAGAATCCATTCTTTCATTCACCAACTCATGAACTAGTGATATGAAAAGTTGCTAATTCAATACATATGCAGATGAGCTTTCCCCATGTTCAAATAGATAATTTTTATTTATATATTTTTAAATTTTAAATTGTACTTGCCATCAGAATACTCCTAAACTATCTGAGATGTTATACAACTCAAGCGTTGCTGATTATGGATATCAGCTGATCTTGAATGTGTCACGTGTTCTGCAATAAACTTATGCTGGAGTTAATTTTCAAAAGAAAAGTGTTTTGCTTTTTTTAAAAAAAATCAGTTTATATTGCAAGAGTTCTATATTAGAATTATTATATTGGCTCAAAATTTGATGAAGTGAAAATGTCAGCATTACTAAGTTTCAGAATTCAGCTCAGCCTAGAAACATTTATTTATTTTATACATAATGGAGTCCTTGGTACTCTCTGAGCTTGGTTGTTTGCATGTCTACTACCCAACTAGATAACATTATCCTCATCTATTGGAACATTGGAATAGCTCTCGGTTTACTGACAAGAGCTTTATCTTAAACAGCAGCCACTTGTATCTCAGGGGAATTCTGCATAACATCTTCATTCTAAATCCTTTTCCAGCATATTTCATTAAAGAGTTATGGCACAAATGTTTAATACTAAGACTAACTGTATATTTACTTTTCTTTTGTAGTTTACATTGATACAAGAGTTAAGAATTCTGGTATAATTTACTGAAGTACCTTTCCATTTTTAATATATGAACATAAATTTGATGATTTAAGTCTGTTTTCATCTATGATTTTTTCTGATTAGTAGGTGTCATATGATTGATGATGAGTTGAGTAACCATCTAGTTAAAAAGTTTTAAACAAAAATATATTGCTAAATGTAACAGAAGTGACTTTCCTATGTGGAAGTAAGGTTGGAAATCAAAATGGATTCACAGTTGGAAAACTACTGTTCCTGTCAATGCTGTATGCATTGGTGATTAGCATTTTTAAATTTAGGAGTTGATATGTTTATTTATTATCATGACTGCTAAATTATAAGGGATTTCATATGTGCTCTTCAACTTCTTATTTTCTAAGGTAGAATAATAGCCCATAAAACTTTTTTTCTTTTCATCAGTTAATAAATGAAACCCATTCCTAGGTGACAGAGGATCTATTGTAATATCAATAACTCAGAGCATTTTTAATGTTCTGATTCAAATGCATATGCAATTGGCAAATAAACAATAATAAAAAATAAGCACATTTCTTACAACTGTATAAGGCAGACCTTGGGTACTAGCAAACAAAACATGACAAGATGCCACACTGAATTTGTGAAGAAGTGCTTTAAATTCTAAACAGATCTTTTGAATTCAAAATTCCCCAGTCAAAAAAGGTAGGGAACGAGCTCAAATATTTTTCTGTTAAGATTATACAATTATATATATATCCAGTATATATTTGTTTCAGATCTGTAGGATGTTGTTTGAGAATTACAATGTCCCTTATAATAACTTGGAAATCCAAGAGCATCAGTGCGAGGAGTAATTTTAAGGGTTAGCATCCTCTGCTATTATTTTAATGATAGCATTTGTACCATTAAGATAGCATTAAATCTTAATGTGAAAGACTTGAATTCAGGTCCTGTCTTCTCCTCACAGATTCTATAGAAGTTGGTTCATTGAGGCAGGAATTAAATGTATTGAAATGCATTTAGTATTTAGTATTGAATGTATATTTCATATTTTAGTTTGTGTAAACAATTGAGATTATAATTTTAAAAGAAACTAAATACAGCATCCTAGCCTTCCCTCACCCATACTAATGAAAGTCATCCAACCAAAATTAAAGTAGTCTCAGTACTAAAATCTGGGCAAAATTCCAGTTGAAATAAGTCCAGATAATCAATTCCATCTAGATGCATCTAGAATTGTGGGGCCACAATTTTTTTAAAGACTTAACTTACAATTAGAGCTCTTTTGCAACAAGGAGAAGGGAGCTTGACTCCTTTAAGCAGAGAGGAATATACTTCACATTCACAAAAGCGTTGATTGCTTCTCTTATCCATGGGTTCTGTCCTAACCTGGTAAATTTAATCAGCCATGAGGGGTAAGAATTAAGCAAGAGGGTCATGGCCATCTTTCCGCATCTTTATAACTTTGATATCTATGAAATTTAAAAAAAACAGCCCACAAAATATAGCAACCACCTGCCAAAGTTAACGATTGCTCAATTTTAAATCTTAGGTTAAGCTAGGATTACCTGGAATTTAATCAAAATGCTTCAAGTATATTGCAAATATTTATAAACTTACATCGTCATCAAGATACTGATACCGGTGATTAAGTAATGGCTTGCTCAAGGACACATAAAGAGGTAATTAAGTTGATGACAGAGTTTGTATGGTATGATCTATATTTTGGTAACTTTTCTGCTTGTAATAATGGGTATTTAAACTGGAATAAATGGTACTTTGCAGATACCAAGTATCAATACATGAGACAAGATTTTAACTTTCTATATTCATAGGGAGCAATGGATCCTAGTTTGGACTCTTAATGGATCCTTGTTATAACTCTGAACTTCAGAGTTATAAGTAACTTAACAGTGGTAATTGAGGCCACAATTTCATGTGACTATTCTCACTTATAATGGTAGTTGATATAGAATCTCCAGTTAGATTTGAGATCAAGAGGACTTGAGGTCAGAGTTGTTGCATTGCAGTAAGTGACACAGGCCAGATTCGGAATCCTTAAAGCCTTACCTTGCAATTCCCAAAGGGGAATGCAAGTCAGTCTGGTGAGATTCTTGTAATATAGTTTGTTAGCAATAAACTACAGTTGAGACTCTTCACAAGTGGTTCTGGTTGCTTTCACTTGACTGGTGCAGCAGTTCCACTTGCATTGTTAAGTGAATTCCAAGCATTCACGATGTCCTGTAGTTACATGATCACTATTTGTATCCTCCTGTTGGATTTCCTGGTTACTTTGCTTATGGGGAGCTGGCAAAATATGATCACATGACCACAGGATACTTAAGCTGTCATAACCGCAAGCTGGTTGACAAGTGCTCAAACCATGATCATAGACCACCCCATTGAATGAATGGTCATTCAATGCTGTATGTAAAAAATGTGTTACATGAGCATCTCTGAAACTCCATTATATCGCCTCTTGGGGTTCTGCTTGCAAATTCAGTTTGATTATGAGTATGAGCCTCGGCGCAGTGATTAGAGTGCAATACTGCAGGCTACTTCTGCTGACTGTCAGCTGCCTGCAATTTGGCAGTTCAAATCCTACCAGGCTCAAGGTTGACTCAACCTTTCATCCTTCCAAGGTGGGTAAAATGACCCAAAATTGTTGGGGGCAATATGCTGACTGTAAACCGCTTAGAGAGGGCTGTAAAGCACTATGAAGCGGTATATAAAGTGCTGTTGCTATTGCTATTAGTAAGTTTTTATGTTCACTTTTGAATCATAATTTGGATGTCTGTCCAGTGTACTCTATAGCTCTTTTAGTGTTGAAATTTTTATTTTGGATATAGTCCGAGCTGGTATAAATAGAAACATACATATTATTGAAAGAGAGATGAAAAAATCATAGCCGTTGTTCATCCATGACAAAGAAAAGATGTCTAGCACAGGGGTGTCAAACTGGATTTCTTTGAGAGCTGGATCAGCATTGTAGTTCTCCAGGGGGAGTGGGGGGGGAGATTGGACAGACACCTGCAGGACCCTGCCGGTCAAACTGGGGCGCGGGGGGTGGTGCGGCTCCCCGTGGCCCATTTTCAGCCTGGATGGCCTCCTGCAGCACTTTGTGGGCTGAAACGGGCCGCGTGGAGGCCCCGTGAGGCCTGCTTTTGGCTGGGAAAGTGCTGCTGGAGGCCGGGAGGCCGAAAACAGGCTGTATGGGGCTTTGTGGTGCCTCTGTTTTTGGCTGGCAGAGGTACCGTGGGCTGGTCCTTTGATATTTCCAGGCTGGCCCCGCGGGCCACATTTAAGCACCCTTGAGTTTGACAACCCTGATTTAGCATATGAAAAACAGCTTCATTAAGAATAATCAAAATGGCTTCAAAGAGTATGCATGTTTCTGAATTTTTTAGAACTTTCAGCAAGCAAAATGTTGAAAAATGTGAAATAAAAAAGACTCAAATCCTCAAAATTAAGCCACGTTTTACCATAAGATTTGTAATTTATAATCTGTCTCAAAAATGACTGTAGATAATACATTAGACCATGGTGCATATTGTCAATAGTAGTTTTGAAAGCACAAAAATCAGTCCCTATGTGGATGGACTTCTCCCCACTAAGAACAACTGCATTTTCAGACATTCCCGTGAAAAAAGGGCAAGTAAGTTCCTGTAAGAGAAATAGCTGTTAATGTTTTAGTTTGTACACGTTGGGGAATCTTTTAATTCACAATAGGGTGAGAATGGGTAGATATGTGTATATACTCACTTTAATACTTTGATCCATGAAACATTTGTTGGAATGTATCATGTACCCTGATCAGCAGGCTTCCAAAGTGGAAGGGAATAAAAACCTTATGGGAAATGGCTTTAGGAGAGCAATGGATTGTCTGCCTTTCTTGAATATGTATATTGTATATACAGTATTCAACCTGGAAATCAGACGAAATTTCTTGATAGTGAGAACTATTACAGGTAGTTCTCGACCTACTGTTTAACTGAGCTTTTAATTGTAGTTTAAATATGG